>OW240923.1:119043215-119145769 GCA_933207985.1 Pelobates cultripes | reverse complement strand
CTCACCCCCCCTTATTTCTTTCTTTCTCACCCCCCTCCCCCCTACCTCCCTGTAGCGTGGCCGATCCCAGTATAGTCCGCGGGTACAGGGAGCTTTTGTTTCCTGTACCCGGCGGACTAACAGGAAGTGCACACTCAGTGTTCCCTTCCTGTTAGTCCGGCCGGGTACAGGAGACAGCTGCTCTCTGTACCCGCGGACTATCAATGCTGCAGTGAGGGAGCTGACAGGAGCGCTCCCTCCTGTCAGCCTCTCCTCAGGCTGCGCCCGGGCGGTGCGGTCCGCCCTCATGGACGCACCGCCCGGGCAAAGCTGCAGCCGCCTGAGGCTCTTCACAGAGCGCTCGGGCGGCTGCAGCATGAGGGGGGGGGCGGGGGGCTGGCCATGGCACCCCCCACCCGGCTGGCACCCGGGGCGGACCGCCCCCCCCTTAGTACACCACTGCTTACAGGGCATTTATGGGCAGCAGTTTTATATTTCTTATCCCGCTTAACTTTCGGGTCAAGAGCAGCCCACAATCTTCAATATATTTGTTGTACTCTTTACTGGTTGTGGTTAAACATATCCAGATGCCCCACAGGCATACACTCCTGAGATGATTTCTTGTTGGTCAAAGGGAATGCCTTTCCCTCTAGAAGCTTCAAGGAAGCCATTAGTATGTCTGAACACTTGGGTGTCCCAGTATTCCATAAGGTCACAGAAGACCCAGACACTACCGTTACATTCCTGGGCATACAACTTGACTCGGCATCCATGCCAACAAGTTACCACGCGAGAAATAGGAACAGTCGCAACAACACCAATTACCACCTCCTGCTTGGTATTTGCAACCGCATGGAACTACAATCCCTACCAGGTTCCTTAAATTCTGCCATGCGCATCATACCGCAGGCCGCGCTTTCATCTCAGACCACTCTGCTTTTTCCTCCCTCCCGAATGATGATCAGGGGCTGTCCCTAGACAACCAAGCCATGGCAGACCTACACATATGGTGGACTTTCTTAACCACACGTAATGGCAAACTATTGTGGCAGCTGCCGTGACAGCCGCCATGGCAGGGGGGTCATTTATGGTCAAGGTCATGGATTACATGAACCTCGCCAACATAGCCGGGCTATGACTAAACTGGCCTTGTCCACCAGCACTCAACACGCTTGATACAGGGTTTTCCACTTATACAATATGTTTCATGTCGGACTATCACTTAGCTGGTTTGAGGTTTCACCACGTATGGCCTTCGCCTATTTTTGCCACCTTAAATTAATCATTCTTGCACAACACGGTTAAACTTTATCTCACGGGCATTCAACACTATACGTATTTCTCTTTCCCAAACAACAAGGGTTCCTATCCTCCTACCCCATCCACACCTTACTTAGAGACATGGCCAAGCGGACGTTCCCGCTAACACTAAATACTGGCCATAGACATACAATTTTCAAACCATGTCAGAACCACTCGACCATGAACTTCCAAGCCACACACCAATGCAGTTATCAAAACTGCTACCTATCTAGCCTTTAACGGCTTTCTCAGGCCAAAACAACAACTTACCTTTGTTGATCAGATGAATAGCCCCACCCTCCACTCACATTGTTCATATTTCCTCTATGTAAGCCCACTTTTTACCGGCCTACAGCATACGTCGGTTTCGGCACACCTCAACCGATTATTCCTAAAGCTACATCTCTACAACCCATTTTATTCTATATCATATGAGAATGCCCCGAACACATATATCTCTAATCTCTAATCTCTAATCTCTAATCTCTAATCTCTAATCTCTAATCTCTAATCTCTAATCTCTATCTATCACGTATTGGCCCTGTCTTGTTGCTAGTTGCATACTAATGCACAATAATGTATTCACAGTGAAGAGCGCACCCATAGAACTTCAAAATAAACAAGATCACTTCATGTTTTAGTTGTGCAACTGCAGACATTCAGCATTTCAGTACCATTACTAAAATGTCCTTAATAGGCCAAGGTAGTTGTACTGAAACATTCCATGCAAATGTACGTCTACTTAAAATAAAGGCGCTCTTTTGTTTATTTTGAAGCCCTATATGCGTTCCTTCGTTGGAGTAAGAGTTTTCAATTTCAAGTTATTTTTTCACCCTCTTTATCAGCACACTATGCTGGCGCGACGCATTATTGGGCTGGTATAGAATTTTTTTCCAGGGCTGATTTTAGGTCCCAGTCCGGCCCTGCTCATGGGATCTCCCATAACCCCCATTTTGTATCCTTGGGAAAGTTCAGGATTACACCAGTGACATGTGCTATTAGTAGATAAAGCAGCAGGAACTGAAGATGGACAGGAGAAAAATCATGGAGGTAGGAGACTCGCACAGGTAGGTATATTTATCTTCCCATTTTCCCCTTGGGTATCAACACATAATCTAAATTTCATACAGTGACGGTGCCACTTTAAAGACATTAAAACTAAGACATGAAGGGGCGGGGCCTAGCCACCGATCAAGCCGGTCGCACATGGAAAGAGCTCCAAGGAGAGACCTGCCAAAAATCGACATTTAGCTGACAAATGACAACAAAATAAAAAATCTCGACGCAGCAGAGCATTGGGGATACCCCCGAGACTCAACTGGGTGGATTTCCGCGACCGGAGAAGCAGTCTCCAACCGTCGACAAATGGCGGCCTGCCAGCAGCTGCAAACCAGGGAGAGGCGGACGATCTCCCTGCAAGCAGTATTGCAGGACAACATCAAAGCGGCTGGGACCCCTGTCTCCCCCCCAGCCGGTGGGGGTTATCCCGGCACAAGCATACAGGCTATACCCCCAGGCAAGCTGAGGCACCGAATACCCCATCCATTTCTGTGGCCTGCGCCCAGCTCCACCGCTGAAATCAAGATGGCGGCGGAGGCACCTGTGACAGCAACACAAGGCCCGCAAGCGACACTCGAGGAACGGCTAGATACGCTGTTCAGCAACTTCTGGCGGATGCTGCAGGACAGAGAGGCACAGGCTAACAGGGAGCAGAGGAGAGAAAGCAAACCTCTTGTCCCTCCTGCCTCCCTGGCAGACAAGCGGTGGCAAAAACCCATGGTTCCCGGCACTGTGCAGCAGGGGAGACAGATGACCCACTCACCAGGCACCCGCTCATATCCCAAACGGACCAGAGCTCGTAACAACCTTCCTGGGCAGAGGGCCCAAAGGAAACCTCCACTCCAAGGGAAACACGTCATCTTCCGAGTTCCCGCTCGCGGCTGTGAGTCTGAACGATGGGGTGGGAACCACACAAGGGTTCCTAGAAGGGTCCGGCAGGACAAGCAACCGAGGATTCTCACCTCTCCGGGTACTCCACCAAGCACACAGCTGCACCAGCCTCACGTTGCTCCGCTGGACCGTAAACCAAGCTGCTGTCCAAACCCATCAAACGGGCCCACACACCTATGTGCACACACAGAGAGGATGGTCCACACTGACGCGGTGAGCCGAAGAGGAATGCGGGAAGAAACACACTACCCTGCAAATGGGTCTGGACTGTGCCAGACAGCTATGGGCATAGGCTGAGTGGGACATGCAATGGGGGGGTCACTGGATACGCCAGAGCATCAGCCTGTTGTCCCCTCTCACACACAGCACTGCTCTCTAGCTACTGCATGTGATTTTAAAATCTGTTTTATGCCTATATTCATATTTCTCCAATTCCATCTGATCCCACTAACCCTCAGCGCCCAGTAACTAAAATGTCTGATGGCCTCCTTTCCTTAAGCGATGTATAGTACCCAGGTATAATTAGCATGTGCAGTATTAGCATACAACTTTAATGATTGTGAAACTACTTCACTAAATACCTGCACCAGGTTACCATGTATAATTTACTTACTCTATACAACAGGTTAATTCGTATTCAATGGCTAACTAGTCTCATATCGACTAACTGGTAGCGATAGTTTGCACGGGTAAAGCCTCACACCCTACTAAGCCTAACCTTGCTACAACAAGCATATACACTCATATGGACTACTAGGCAACAACTACATTAGGCTTAACCAGCATATGTAACGCTTTCTGGGTCCACAAATAGTTAAGGCGCAGCAAGGTAGCATATTAATACATACTAAGCAGTTAAATAATCTAACTACACTAACTTGATCTAAGAATTTGCATTTTGCTACAATATTCACTGTACTGTTATAAACGTGGCCTCAGTAATGTTTTAGTATGTTAATAATTCTACATTATAGTTACATAAACGAGTACCTACACTGTTGAAATGATGATCTCAATTACTTAAAAATGTGCCTGACTAACAAATGCCACAACCTGTATTGCAAATGTATTTCAACTTACCCTGATGTCGCCGTTGTGGCGCACCAAGGCTATTTGTCAATTTTGTGCACAACAAAAATAAAGAATTCAAAAACTAAGACATGAAATACCACAGCTAATGTGCTCTGTAGTGGTTATGGTGCCAGTAGTGCCCTGTCCCCCTTCCCCTTTATAAGTAGCCAAATCAATGGTTTTTGCTGGACACCACACCACGTCCTCTCAGCCCCAGCTTCCAATAACTCTCCTGGGCCAACGCCTGCAGGTGCAGGGCTAGCTCGTTGGCTAAAAGTTGATCACACTCCGCTAATGAGCTAAGCCTTGCACTACTGGGCTAAGCTTGGACAGAGAGCACACTGCAGTGGTTAGGGTGCTTGAACTGTTCCTTCAATAGAACCCTGATCATCTGAGTCAATCCTATAGAACTCTGCACTTGGTCCTTCATATAAATTGCTATTTTGCTGATTGTGCCGTGCTCCTGCAAATAATGTGAAAGATGAACACACGTAATTGAAAGTAAACCAGCAGACATTTTTATTCTCTGATTTATTCACTGATTTTATATTATTACTTTATTTTATGACTGATTTTATTCTCTGCTATAAACGTTATTGTTTTCCTGTATTTTGCAGTATGACATTTACTCACTATTGAATGAGTACCAGCCTGCAGAGAAACACATATCTAAAACGTCTGCAAGTTTGCAGAAAATGTCAATTTGCTCACAGTAAAGGAAGTTTCAATGGGCCATATCATTCCTACAGTCAGGAAGGGGGGAGAAGTAAATAGACACTATAATTTCACTATTACATTTACATTATCACTCCAGAGACTGATAAAGATTGCTACAGCAGTTTTATTTACCTTTATTTTAGAAATATGAGTTAACTGTATTTACTGTATGTGGGCATCATGCATAAATGCAGACATTTTTTTGTACATTCTGTAGCCATTTTTAGTAAGCTGCACTGGTAATAATGCCTTCAGAGTCCTTGCAAACAAGTATAAGTAAGGTATTTTGCCACTTTTATTTCTCTATTTTCTTACATCTACTGTATATGAGATGTATTTTTGCTTATATACTAGCATTTCAGATCCATTGTGAAATATTGCAAGATAAAGGACAATGAATACTGTATAGAGATTTACATTTACCAAATACTTTTTATAAAGAATGGGGGGAAAAGTGAAAAACAAAAATTGTGTAAATTGACGTAATTGTAATGTTTAAGTTTGTCTGCAAAGCGATACACAAAGTTGCTCTTATGATCAGCTTATATGCTAGTTATGCATCCCTTGCTTCTAATTAATGTTATGCTAATATTGTTCCAATCAAAAAAGACTCAGTGGAGAATAGGCTAAAGCATGAAGCAATCATATGCTGCAGTAGAGAAGTCAGTTTGTTTTGAATTTTGTTAGTGTGTGCCAAACTTGTACTGTTGAAGTTTCATGTTTTTGTATGTCTTTGTTCACCCATTGTACAGTACTGTGGATAATATGTTGGCATTTTATAAATAAATCACCACACCACGGATTCAATTATCTATTGTATCTAGTAAGCCATACATGATTTGATGGTAACAACAAGTTTCCACCACTAGAGGTCACTGTTCACAAACATTCTATTATTTTTTATGTCCTTGATTAAAAAATATAATAAAACAACATATTTTTTGAAGAGTAACTGAGGATGTGCAAGGGGAAGGATGTCCAACCCAGGTGACAGGCAGGAGGGGATGCATGGAACACACCACCTGTCACTCAATAATGGAACACCCCACCTGCCACTCAATAATGGAACACCCCACCTGCCACTCAATAATGGAACACCCCACCTGCCACTCAATAATGGATCGCCCCACCTGTCACTCAATAATGGAATGCCCCACCTGTCACTCAATAATGGAACGCCCAACCTGCCACTCAATAATGGAACACCCCACCTGTCACTCATTGTGTGACAGATATAAAAAGTGGCAAAAGGATGAGAGAGACACAAAAGGGGCAAATGTGGGGATAAGATGGACAAAAGGGGGGTAAGGGGTATAAGCAGGGCCAGATTAACATAGGGGCTGGTGGAGCTGCAGCTCCAGGCCTATGGAGTACGCCCATTGATTTAAAAAAAAAAAGCAAGAGCATGTGAAGAATAGTAAAAAACAGCAACTTTTTTCTTTGGTTTTTAATGTATGTATTGGGACTGATGTGTACCGTGGTCGTTGCTGCCGCCCAAGAGTGATGGGAGTGAGCGCAGGACTTTTCTTTTTGTATTTGTATTCACTTTTTGTATCACACAGCCTGGTTACAATGCTGCCGCCCATCCCATGTGTTCCCTATTAAGGGTTAATAAGCATGTAGGGATGTATATAAAAAATACCCCTCTCAGTGGAGATATCCTAGGTCAGTGTTAGGAACCACCTAGGGGGGTCTGCCTTGACGTTGGCAGGCGGGCATTCCCTCCAGTGGCCATTGGAGTAACTAAATGATCTCCATTTGTCTAAATATACATAGGGATTAAGGAGAGAGCGCAGGTAACTTTTTTTTCCTTTAAATAAGCTGTAGTTGTTCTGGTGACTATCTTGTCCCTTTAAATTCACCTCGAATTCCCACTTTAGTGAAATAAACCTCAGAGAGCTTTTATTCAGTGAATCTAACCTGCAACTGCTAACTCTTACTACCACTAGATGTCAGTGTATTACACGTTGCTGTAGACTCCGCACAGCTAACACACCAATATAATTACTCAATAGGTTTATAGACAGATACACAGACAGACAGACAGATACACAGACAGACAAACAGCTAGTCAAAATCGTCAGTCAGTTAACCAGTAATTGTAATTGTTGCCTGTAATCGTATGAGGTTATTCACTAAACAATAAATTTTGAACGGAAGGGCAAAATCTGGTGAAACTGATTTCGACTGCATTGCCAAATCTCAAAGTTACTAAATCGGATGCTGAAGATTCACAAATCACTGGTTTTAATAAAAGTTGGAACCAAATGGAAATTGCAAATTATGATTCAAGTGAATGATAATTTGAAGTACTATTTGCTGATTGAGAGCGCTAGCAGCCAGCAGGGGGAAAAAAAACTTCTGTGGCGCAAGAGTTAATAATGTGGCAGCTGGCCAGAGCTTGCTAGTCAGTCACCACACTAAATAAATAAATAAAAAGCCCCTGGGGGTCATTAAGGCCTCCATAATACTATCATAGAGGTTTTAAACCCCATATGCCCCCTGGTATATCTACTAAACATTTAAAAGTAACAACCCAGGGTGGGGGCCCTAATATTAATATTCATGAGGGAGGATCTAACATTCTCCTCCCAGCCCCCAGTCATTGGCGGTGGGTTAGGGCCCAAATTATTAAATTGATTCGTGAGCACCCATAGGCAGCATGTGGAGGCTTTAGTAATTAATTACATAAGGAGGGTGTATTTCTACTGCCCCATCCCCCAACATATTGGCATGTCGTCCCCCATTTGTGGGGTGGCTAGGGAACCCCACAATGTGCAGCAGTGTTGTTCAGCGTCTCAAGGCGGTGCATGGAGGCAATGAACGTTTCCCACATAGATGGATTGATTTAATGTATCTCTATGAGGAGATGCTGATCGGCCAGGGCTGCATTTTTCCGTGCTGTCTCCCCCTCCTTTCCCATAGCCACAAGGAGACCAGTGCGGCACTGGAAAAAGGTAAGTAAACTACCATTTTCACAGGGGGCAAGGTGGGCCGGGGACCAAATGTGTTTCACACCTATTGTGTGAAGAATACATGTTTGTATTCCTGACACTATAGTGTTCCTTTAAATTTACAGTGGCAGTGTTTTCACTCTGTAATGACCATGTATTACAGGACATCAGAGGAAATGATCAGAGGAAATGAAGTCCATACAGTCAGTTGGCTGGTATGTCCTTAAAGGGACACTCCACTGCCCACATTTTTCTTAAATCACTGTTTAGTAGATATACCCCCAGTTAGAAGATTCATGCATTTAATTATGATTGTTTTCATTGGGTGTATTTATAAAAACAGCTTGCAAAACCTTCAGTTCTAATGTCTGCAGCCTTTGGAAGCCCTCCCCTTCTCACCCCGCCCAGACTTTCTGTGGCCATCCAATCACACACTTCCCAGAGCAGATCAATGAGAAGACTTTGCAGGTCTGTACCTTAAGTCATTCTTAGCATGGGCCACCAGGACAATGATAGAATGTAACTAAAATGCTTTGTAATTGGAGAATGGAATACTAAACGCCTTAAAGCCACGCGGATTAATCTAACAACTATGTCATTGATGGAACCGGATGGAATACACCCAAACTTATTAAAAGAGCTTAGTGGTGTACTAGCAAAACCATTAACAGATTTATTTAACCAATCATTGTTAACAGGAGTAGTCCCAGAAGATTGGAAGTTAGCGAATGTTGTGCCCATCCACAAGAAAGGTAGTAGGGAGGAGTCAGGCAACTATAGGCCAGTAAGCCTTACTTCAGTAGTGGGGAAAGTAATGGAAACCATGTTAAAGGATAGGATTGTTGAACATCTAAAACACATGGATTTCAAGATCAGAGACAACATGGGTTTACTTCAGGGAGATCATGCCAAACTAATCTTATTGATTTTTTTGATTGGGTAACTAAAATTATAGATCAGGGTGGTGCAGTAGACATTGCTTACCTAGATTTCAGTAAGGCTTTTGACACTGTTGCACATAGAAGGCTTATCAATAAACTGCAATCTTTAAGTTTGGATTCCAATATTGTTGAATGGGTAAGGCAGTGGCTGAGTGACAGGCAACAGAGGGTTGTAGTTAATGGAATATATTCAAAGCTTGGGCTTGTCACCAGTGGGGTACCTCAGGGATCTGTACTTGGACCCATTCTCTTTAATATTTTTATAAGTGATATTGCAGAAGGACTTGATGGTAAGGTTTGTCTTTTTGATGATGATACTAAGATATGTAACAGGGTTGATGTTCCAGGAGGGATAAGCCAAATGGCAAATGATTTAGGTAAACTAGAAAAATGGTCAGAATTGTGGCAACTGACATTTAATGTGGATAAGTGCAAGATAATGCATCTTGGACGTAAAAACCCAAGGGCAGAGTACAGAATATTTGATAGAGTCCTAACCTCAACATCTGAGGAAAGGGATTTAGGGGTGATTATTTCTGATGACTTAAAGGTAGGCAGACAATGTAATAGAGCAGCAGGAAATGCTAGCAGAGTGCTTGGTTGTATAGGGAGAGGTATTAGCAGTAGAAAGAGGGAAGTGCTCATGCCATTGTACAGAACACTGGTGAGACCTCACTTGGAGTATTGTACACAGTACTGGAGACCGTATCTTCAGAAGGATATTGATACCTTAGAGAGGGTTCAGAGAAGGGCTACTAAACTGGTTCATGGATTGCGGGATAAAACTTACCAGGAAAGGTTAAAGGATCTTAACATGTATAGCTTGGAGGAAAGACGTGACAGGGGGGATAAATACATAAAGGGAATCAACACAGTAAAGGAGGAGACTATATTTAAAAGAAGAAAAGCTACCACAACAAGAGGACATAGTTTTAAATTAGAGGGACAAAGGTTTAAAAATAATATCAAGAAGTATTACTTTACTGAGAGTAGTGGACGCATGGAATAGCCTTCCAGCTGAAGTGGAAGATGTTAACACAGTAAAGGAGTTTAAGCATGCGTGGGATATGCATAAGGCTAACCTAACTATAAGATAAGGCCAAGGACTAATGAAAGTATTTAGAAATATTGGGCAGACTAGATGGGCCGAATGGTTCTTATCTGCTGTCACAGTCTATGTTTCTATGTTTCTAGATTTGGCAAATTTGATCAGTGCATAGTAATTGATTTCATATTAAGGTACATATATAAGGTACGCTCTGTGCTATCGTGGGTAATTAGTTCTCTGGGTCAGTGCTCGGGGTGAGTCTAGGTGTATGCATTGATAAAGACTTTATGCATTTATATCTGCAATCACAGTCTTAAATTCAGTAAATTCCTCATGCTAATAATATTTCATTTAAAGAAACCTTTCTTTGGTAGATTAATTCTCTATGGTATAATTCTTTGCTATGCCAAGCGCTGAGGATCAGCTCTCTAATCCTCATAAATTCTATAATACTCAACAATTCCATAGCTCACAAATTGTGTTAACCATGGCAGGCTAACCATGTCCGAGTCGTATAAAAAAAATTCTATTTTGGGCGGAGAGTTTCTAGGGGGGGGGTTGTTTTGTTTTTTGTTACCTTTTCATGAATTGTGTTGCAAATGTTACATAATAAAATGAAAATATTTGGTAAAAATGGCCCCTCTGGACATGTCCACATGCATGTAAAATACATGTAATCACTGCGTGATAGGTGAACATACGTGTTTGAAAAAAAGACCTAAAAATATACCCGTACAAGGACTCTTACTGATTAGTTCTGTTATTCTTTGTATTCTTCGCCTTTACAAAGTAGACACATTTTATAAAATCATATGTGAACACGCTTATCTCGGCTACAGGTGGAATCTCCGTTCTTTTTTGATTTATATAAATTTTTATTTTTCAATTTAAAATTTCATCCATATACACACTTTCAAAGAAAAATAGGTTTTAAAATATTACCGTAAGTTAAGTATTATACACATTGTTAATAAAACCATATTTGCTACATTTATACGCTGACTACAATCAAAATCAATAGATTACATACATTGACCTCTTTCTTACACTTCCACATAAAGAGAGGTTGTCATTCGAGGGAGGGGGGTTTTAGGTTTTAAGACTAAGATATCTATTCCAAGGGGCCCAAATCTCCTCATATTTCTCTTTGGATACTTTGTTTATTGCTATGCCTGCTTCCATCCTGCATTGATAATCCACTTGTCCACAAATATCTTGCCAAACTAACGGGCCCATATTTCTCCAATTTCTAGCCATAACTAGTTTGATTGCCATAAAGATGTGGATCATAAGAATTTTTAGTTTTATATTGACCCTTGGCATGTCTAAATGAAACAGGAACATTTGAGCCGTAATAACAGTTTGTACCTTCAAAATACGATTTACCAGATCCGATAAAGTAACTTTCATAGGTTTCAACTCATCACAGTCCCACCATATGTGAGCGAATGAGCCTAATTCCCTGCCACATCTCCAACAGTCTGGTAGAAGTGTGGGTTGAAATTTATGAAGACGAGTGGGCACCAAATACCATTGGTAAACAAGTTTAAAATACACTTCCTGTATATTTACCCCACGGATATATCTTTTTACTAATTGTAGACCCAAACGCCAGTCTTCAACCGGAAAAGAAAAATGGAGTTCTTGCTCCCATTTTTTCATTGCTAACACTTTATCTATTTGCCTTTGGCTTCTTATAAATTGATTAAATCTGGAGGCAATTTGTTTCCTATAATGGGATGCTATAAACTGGTCAATTTGAGAGGTTTCCGAAAAAGATTTTATTCTTAAATAATTGAATATTTCTGTAGAAGGGAGGTTATATTTGAGCTGTAACATTGGAAATGACAATATTTTATTATCATCTAATAATTCCGCAAATTTTACAATTCCGCACTTTTCCCATTCTTGGATATTTATATATTTTATATAAAGTTTTAAGCATGTTAATGGGGCATTTCTTGATATATGCTTAGTACCATATTTTTTCTTTAAATATTTTACTAAATAGATCATTGTGTTATTCATCGGATTGTTAGATTTTATGTTTTTTACAAATTCACTATCGCATCACATAAGGAATAGAGGTTCGATATTACCCAAATCCGATTTTTCAATATCTAACCAAGTTGGTCTTGATATTGTAAAGTTATCGCACTTGATTAAATGTACTTCCCTATTAATCGTATATCATTTTTGTACGTCCGGAAAAGAAACTCCCCCCTCCTTCCAATCTCTCTGTAATATTTCCAATGACACTCTAGGTCGCCTACCCTGCCATATATAATCTGATATTAGTTTTTGAAGACCGCGTAACGTCTGGGATGACACCCTCAGTGGGAGATTACCAAATAAAAATGTCAGTTTAAGGAGTAGGTAGGAGTTTACTGCTTCGATTCTTCCCAACCAAGACAGTTCTAACCCTCTCCAATTTTTTAGGATACTCCTGAATTGAGTAGCAATTTCTGTATAATTAAGTTCTCCAATTTCTCTATACTCCAAAGATAATCTTACCCCTAAATACTTTATATTCCTGGCTTCCCAGTCGCATTTAAATTCCTTCTTAAGCTTTTTTTCCCCGGGCCCAACTAAACCTTTTGTCAGAATTTGTGTTTTATTTATATTTACTTTATAGCCGGAGATTTTGCTATAATCTTTAATAAGACGAAATACGGCTGGAATAGATCTAATAGGATCCGTAAGAGTCAATAGAACATCATCTGCATAAAGTGCAATTTTATTCTCCAATGTGTTCACCTTTAACCCACTGAATCGCCGTTCCCACTGAATCTCCGTTCTAATCATTGCTGATAACCCTGTATCATGCGCTGGCCTTGTGTTGACCAGTAGGTCACAAAAATCTATTGCCAAGTGTGTGTATATACTGATCTTATTACCTGCTTACAGATATTCAATATTTTATTGCATATTATTGCAGATTTTATGTAACTTCTATGGATGATCACGTAATCAAAAAAGAACACTAATGTACGAGCACGTATATAAAAAATGTTTTCAATTATTATATTTTTTGGGTTCTCTGTGTTTTGGTTATTTACTTTCTGTGTATAGTGGATGCAGAGTGTGTGTGTGTGTATAGTGGATTCAGAGTGTGCGTGTGTGTCTGTATAGTGGATGCAGAGTGTGTGAGTGTGTGTGTGTATGGTGGACTCAGAGTGTGTGTGTAGTGGATGCAGAGTGAGTGTGTGTGTGTGTGTGTGTGTATAGTGGATGCAGAGTGTGTGTGTGTATAGTGGATGCAGAGTGTGTGTATAGTGGATTCAGAGTGTGTGTGTGTAGTGGATTCAGTGTGTGTGTGTGTGTAGTGGATGCAGAGTGTGTGTGTAGTGGATGCATGGTGTGTGTGTGTGTATATGTGGATGGAGTGTGTGTGTGTGTGTATAGTGGATTCAAAGTGTGTGTGTGTAGTGGATGCAGGTGTGTGTGTAGTGGATGCAGAGTGTGTGTGTGTGTGTGTGTGTAGTGTGCTTAGTCGGTGCAGAGTTTGTATAGTGAATGCAGAGTGTGTGTGTGTGTGTATATAGTGGATGCAGAGTGAGTGTGTGTGTGTGTATAGTGGATGCAGAGTGTGTGTATAGTGGATTCAGAGTGTGTGTGTGTGTAGTGGATTCAGTGTGTGTGTGTAGTGGATGCAGAGTGTGTGTGTAGTGGATGCAGAGTGTGTGCATAGTGGATGCAGAGTGTGTGTGTATACTGGATGCAGAGTGTGTGTATAGTGGATTCAGAGTGTGTGTTTGTAGTGGATGCAGAGTGTGTGTGTGTGTGTAGTGGATGCAGAGTGTGTGCATAGTGGATGCAGAGTGTGTGTGCGTAGTGGATGCAGAGTGTGTGTGTGTGTAGTGGATGCAGAGTGTGTGCGTGTGGATGCAGAGTGTGTGTGTGTGTGTGTGTAGTGGATGCAGAGTGTGTGCACATAGTGGGAGCAGAGTGTGTGTGCATAGTGGATGCAGAGTGTGTGTGTGCATAGTGGATGCAGAGTGTGTGTGTGTGTGTAGTGGATACAGGCGTGTGTGCATAGTGGATGCAGAGTGTGTGTGTGAGTGTAGTGGATGCAGGTGTGTGTGTAGTGTGTGTAGTGGGTGCAGAGTGTGTGTGTGTAGTGGATGCAGAGTGGGTGTGTAGTGGATGCAGGTGTGTGTGTATAGTGGATGCAGAGTGTGTGTGTGTGTGTGTAGTGGATGCAGAGTGTGTGTGTGTGTAGTGGATGCAGTGTGTGTGTGTGTGTAGTGTGCGTAGTGGGTGCAGTGTCTGTGTAGTGCATGCAGTGTCTGCTCTAATGGTTGCCATGGCTCCTGCATGAATTGTGTGCCGTGTGGGCCCACTAGGTACTGCCCCCGCCACCTCTCCTCCCTATGGACAGCCAGAAGCTCTCCTTATGAGTGTCCCAGCAAATGTATGTACTGTTGGCACCTATGCAAGCACCATAACCACTACAGGAGAGCCCAGGCGCGCCCTTAATGTAAGTAGTAAATCCATTTTAGAGCAATTTGACTTCTTACCTGGGGAAGGTCAGGGATCACTCCTTGCCTCCACTACTTCAGCCTAAGCCTGGCGTTCTAGGGCTTAGCTCATTAGTTGAAGGTGATGAACGGAGTTCCAAGAGCAATTAAAAACACACAAAATTAAACCCTGTGCTCAAACACTTACTTGGGAAAAAAAAGTAAAACAATTATCTGGTGTTCTGATTTTATTATTTTTCATAATTTAATTAGTCATTTTTTTATATATATTTTTTTTTAAGTGAGGCGAATGCAAGTCCCTTTAAATAAGGAAAATATCTGAGACATGGTGCATTGAGCAGTATGCTGATATTCTGATACAGAAATTGGATAAATATCATGTCACAGCCCAGAACAGCCTGGGTCTCCATTGTATGGATTTGCAAAAAGAGATTGGCCTTTCCCCTACTTCTTTAACGAGCCACGTGACTGCATTGCTCAGGAGGGGGGTAGGGAGGAAATGTGAATTCTACAGAATAGCATTGAGCAAACTGAACGCCCTTCAGGTGACACAGCAGGGATTCCAGAACAGTCACATTGGATGACACTAACAATACATTACAAATTTACTAGTTTTGGTTTCATTTTCAATCCCAGATTAAATTTAAGCATTTCGTCTTTCTTGGAATAAAGCGCAGGGGTGCTCCTCAATAAAACATGATTAAAGGGACTCTGTCTCGTGTAATATAACAGACACTGGTTTAATCTGCTAATGATTTTATCTCTGTATTGTGCCAGCAGAATGTCGTGTAACTATATATTCCAAATATAACGTTTCTGCCTTGTGTTCAGTTCTGGGGTCTTGGGGGTATGGTGGCTCGTGTTTCTGTCTTGTGTTCAGTTCTGGGGTCTTGGGGGTATGGTGGCTCGTGTTTCTGTCTTGTGTTCAGTTCTGGGGTCTTGGGGGTATGGTGGCTCGTGTTTCTGTCTTGTGTTCAGTTCTGGGGTCTTGGGGGTATGGTGGCTCGTGTTTCTGTCTTGTGTTCAGTTCTGGGGTCTTGGGGGTATGGTGGCTCGTGTTTCTGTCTTGTGTTCAGTTCTGGGGTCTTGGGGGTATGGTGGCTCGCGTTTCTGTCTTGTTACGCTTGGGGAAATAAGTTGTTACTTTGAATTATATATTTTGCTGTTTTTTGTTGCTTTGTCCATTTATTTTATGTATTGATAACATTATTTGTTAGAATAAAGGATTTTATTTGTGGCTATAATAGAGTGCATTGTGTATCTTTATATATACAGTTTTGGGGTCTCTCCACATTGACGTTCGATGCACTTCTCCAAACTACCCTCCATACAAATTATACAGGGATAAAATGGGATAAAATTGTATTTTGTACATCCTCATTGCACTAACCTCAGCCCCCCCTTTACCCGCCTTAGCCCCCCCTTAACAACCTTAGCCTCCTGTCTCCCTGCACCAAACTCAGCCCCCCCTGTACTCACCACAGCTCCCCCCGAACCCACCTCAGTCCCCCCTGAACCCACCTCAGTTCCCCTGCACTCACCATTTCTCCCAACACCCACCCCAGGATCTACCTATCCCTGTTCCCACCCAAGCCCCTATGCTCCCACCACAGCCCTTATGCCACCTCCAACTACCACAGCCCCTATCCCTTTCAGTGCCCACCACACCCCTATGTCCCCTCCTGCGCTCACCACAGCCCCTATGTCCCACCTCATACTCTGTCCAGCCCCGCCCCCACCTCAGTCCCCGTGCCTCACAGCACCCATCACAGCCCCCATGCCACCCTGCACCTACTTCAGCATCAATCCCCCCACGCACACACTACAGCGACTATCCTACTTATACACAGTGGAGACTCTATTATCCAAACAGCCCCAGTAATCCCCAGATGCTTACTACAGATTCTATCCCACACACACTGCAACACAACCAGCCCTCTCCACTCACATAATGCACTGCATATAGCCCCATTCACACACGCAAAAACCCACAAGGAGCCTCACTGTATAGACACAATCCCACATGCAGCCTCCCTACACATACACACCACAAACAGTATACCCATCATTGCAATACTGCACACAACCTCCACATACAATTTATACAATCACTTATATAGCGCCAACATATTCTGCAGCGTGGTACAATAGGTAAAACAAGAAAAAACGATTAATCTAACACAACACTTTGACATACAGGAACACAACATCCCTAGCAGCATCCCCACACACGCAACCCCACAAGTAGACTCCAAACACATGTGGCTACTTGTATGGTTGCACGTGTGATGTCCTCAGCAAAATCAGTGGACGTGTGTACGCCAGCAAGGGTTACTCCATCTCAAAACAGTGTTTATTAACCCCTTAAAAGTAAATCTGGCCATTTTTGGGGGGTCTGCGGGTGTGGATATCAGGGCTATATGGCTCTCACACAGCCATTCTGTGTGCTGGGCAGCCTACACATAATATATGTGTTAAAGCAGCAGAAAGAGGGGGGGGGGGAAGAGTAGCAGGGTGCCAGAAAACCTTGTGCCAGGACCAGGAGGGGGCGCCCTTGATCACCCACTGCCCGAGGGCCCTGTGAGTGGTCAGTCCACCCCTGAGGACAGGGGATAGAGTAAGTAGTAGGGGCCATGTAGCGTGGTCATGTAGCATAGCCTTGCAGACACTGGTAGAGGATCTTATTTATCCTTATCTATCCTCTACCCAGTCTAACAGGAAGCTGCTTGCCAAAGGGCAGCTTCCTGTCAGATCGGGTACAGGATAAATTAAACCCTCTACCACAACCATGAAGCCACAACGCGAGTTTAGCTAGCATGCAAGGGCGAAGGGGAATAAGAGACAAACAAAGGGTCCAGGGGGGATAGACACACAAAAGGGTAGTGGGTGAAGTAAGAGACACACAATGGGGGGAGTAAGAGACACAAAGGAGCAATCAAGGGGGATACGATACACTAAAGGGGGTTGTAAGACATAGAAACATAGAAACATAGAAACATAGAATGTGACGGCAGATAAGAACCATTCGGCCCATCTAGTCTGCCCAATTTTCTAAAAACTTCCATTAGTCCCTAGCCTTATCTTATAGTTAGGATAGCCTTATGCCTATCCCATGCATGCTTAAACTCCTTTACTGTGTTAACCTCTACCACTTCAGCTGGAAGGCTATTCAATGCATCCACTACCCTCTCAGTAAAGTAATACTTCCTGATATTATTTTTAAACCTTTGTCCCTCTAATTTAAGACTATGTCCTCTTGTTGTGGTAGTTTTTCTTCTTTTAAATATAGTCACAAAAGGGGGATAAGATTTACTAAAGGGGTAAGACATTTATAAGAGGACATAAGAAAAAAGAGACACACAAGTGAAGACACATTTTAGGATTCACCTGTGTAGCCAAAAATCCTTGCATTTGTTCTGAGTAAATAGACCCTAAAACTAAAGTATGTTCTAGTCTAATTGTGCACATTTGAGATACAATAATGATATAAGTACTCTGAACTGACAGGTGAATGTCACCTGCCTCAGAGATATAACAATCAAGGACCAATTTCAGCACTAAACCCACAGCTCCCTGGAACAAAGTGAGGTTAAAGCTCACAGACGCTTGTGACAAAGCACCTGGTCAAACCTCGCCCTCTGGTGGCGGTTTAGATATATGTCTATCAACAACTTATTGAAGTTGTAGGTAAGGTAACAACTGCACTTAACAAACACAAACCAGTAGGATGATTAATGAGACTGGGCACATTTACCAAATGGGATTTCAGTGCCACAACTTAATATGAAAAAAGTATAAAGAAAAACGTCAATCACCATAACCACTACAACTTGCTGGAGTGGTTATGGTGCCAGAAGTGCCCTGGTGCACCCATTGTAAGTAGGTTTTAGACCTGTTTGACTTCTGACCTGAAGCCCACCGGGGTTTTGTGCCAGCAGAATCCACTAGTGAGGATGGAGAGACAGAAAATTATTTGCCAGACCTAAGCCAATCTCAGCCAATGAGCTCTCAGCCAATGATTTAGCTCAGCTAATGGAAGCTCCTGCATCATCAGGTGGAGCTGCACAAGGGAACCGCAGGTAAGTAGTTAAACCGTTTATTAATGGTATGACTACTTACAATGGCGGGGGGGAGAGGGCTCTAGGGCACCCCTAGCACCATAAACACTGCAGCAGCTCTCGTGGTGATGGCTCTTGGAGTGTTCCGTAAGGTGCACTTTTAAGCATTTACTGAGCCCTAATCTTTATGTTTTAATGCAGAAAACCTGCTCAGCAGGCTCTGTAAGGATGGAATATTTTTTCTTGACTGCAATGAAGAAAATCAATGAGTCCTGTTACTCGTTACTGGTTATCATGTTCAGGTATGTGCGTGCTCTGAAATCATGGTGGTTTCTACCAACAACCTTTGCCCTCAGAACTGTGTAATGTGGGATGACTGCAAGAACCGGTGGCCCTGCGATCACAAGGTACATTACTGTTTAGCACAGTTTTGGCTACAAGCAAATATATTATTTCAGTGCTTTTGTACAACACAAATAGTCCTGATATCTGGTTCCTTTAGTGCAAATGTGCCAAAACACAGTACTCTTAGGAGATGGTAACCTTCGGCACTTCACATGCTGTGGACTACATGTCCCATAATGCTGGCAGAGCATCACGGAAGGGGTATTCCACAACAACTGGAATCCTGCAGGTGGCCACCTCCTATCTTAGGGTCGAGGATGACAACTCAATAACTCCACCTGAACCCCTGATTGGAATATATGGAAATACAGAGGACACTCAAACACCTCCTTCTAATGCACAGATATCAGAGAAGGATTAATTAAGAGGTGACCATAGGGCCATGGGGTTAGAGAGGAACTGGAAATTTTCTTGGCCCCATTCACTATCCCTATGTGAAAAAATGAAGTAACATGCCTAGTGCCGTGTGGGATCCTAATCCTTCTATGCAACCACGATAATGATTCATCTGATGCATTTTTAAAGAATAAATCTTTGTACAGGTCTTATATCTTGTGTAGAATTTAATAAATGTTATACACATTTGTTTACTGCCTTCATTGTAGGTAAGGTATGACAGGGACCGATTTACAATTGTGGATCATTATAACAACCAGTCCCAGGCAGCTCTGAGGATACTGGAGGTGGTATGTGAATGCCAGATTATAACCATAGATTTTCAGAAGGAAAGTGGTGTCACTGTTATTGGGTTGTCAATGGATTTGAGGTATGCACTGTCTTCCTTGTCCAAAAGCTGGATAACCGAAGCCTGGAATTCTATAAGTTACATACTTCTGTAATGGCTGGCTGATTTCATGAAATTCATGTAAATCATCTCTTGAGCAGAACATACTCAAATGAGACCTAAATTTAAAATTCAATAGTCAAAGCAGATTAACTATTAGTACTAATTCGCTGCCTGATGGGGATTGAGAAACAATGTATAATCCAAAACGAGACAATATGAATACCAGTACTGCAAGGGAAAGTCCACCAAACGTTACGGACTTGGACTTTGTTGGTTTATAGATGCCAGAGGAACTGAACAGTTTTAAAAGTAATTTTCTAACTATGATCAAAGACATCTAACAGGTCCTTAATCTTGTTCCTACAGGCGCTACGAATGGAAGGTTTCAGTAAGATCTGCTAGTGCAGTGCAATTATATATTAACTTTCTGTGCAAAAGGCCAACTCAAAGGCAAGAATATTAAAATAGCTTAGTTTTCAACCCTGAGCAATCAATGTCACTTTGACATCAAAGCACTCTCAATGCTTTACACCGGAGCTGCTTTGTTTATCTAGAGTCTTGGTATCCTAAACTTTACACAGAACGTATATAGCATACGTCAATTGGTGGGACGATGTTCGCACCAGGTAAAAAAAAAAAAAGAAAATAAGCAGTTAAAAAAATGTTGTCTGAGTTTGTCTCATGCAAATTCTAACCTTTGGTAAGTGCACTAGCCAAACGCAATACAAATGGAATTCACAGGCATGTCAACCAAGTGAGCATACTGAGACAGGTCCGGGGTTAAACTGGACCTGGTACCTTGCAGTGTATGATCTGTCTGGTCTCAGTGAACCTGGGTTTTCATTTCTTCTTTTCCTTCAGAATCAAGTCAGGTGAGTCATAAAATCTGCCAAATACTTACAGAATAAAGAACTACTAATCATCAAGTATACGCAACACTATTTACTGAAAGATATACAATTCCAGGTGTGTGCCAGGCAGGTATATCCAGGGAGGCGCTAGCACAAAGACATAGCGCCCACCTTGCCCTCTGCTCTGGTCTCTATTTGAACCTTTTCATAAATATGGGTTAGTAAATTGTCTGGTTAAAAAAGTGAATATAAAAAAAAAAAAATAGATTTTTGTTATTATTTAGCATTCAATAAAGTATTAAATAAACATAGGTCTATGTTCCTTCATTCCCCCCGGGCTGCTCATACCCGCTAGTTGCTGAATTCCGTGCTCAGTAACATGCCTGTGCTGTATACATGAAATCACTGTCATACCATAAGGTGACCATAACAACATAACATAATGTAGTATGGAATAATTCTTCTGCACTTTCCCCCTCAGGTGCTGAAATGTCCTAATGGCAACGGAAATGACCGATTATCTAGAAACCTTTTTTTTTCTATGATTTTTTTCAAATGTAGCAATTTAACAGATCATTGTAAAATGGTAATTGTTATAGATTCTAAATAAAATCTGGCTCAATCTAACTGCTTATTAATGAACTGTCACGTATTCATATTATATATCATTCCTTAACTATTGCCAGTTTTTTAGATAATTTTTAGATAATCTGATGTATGCAAACATTTTAAATCTCAGATCTTGTTAGAGACGCCAACAGACTAACATCATTTTATCAGACACTTTGATGCAGTTTGTTCGATATACACATTGTTTTTGTTTTTTTACCCATTCGGCGCCTGTTGATGATGCGTTTTTTTTACTGGAGTTCATTAGGGTTGGGCTTAAAAAAGCCAGCCTCCCTATTGCTTAGTGTTCATGGTTCAGACCTCCTTGAAGTATTCTGGGTACTGTGGCTGTTCCTGAGTTTGTTTCCTAATTTTAGGTTAGATTTTGATCATTCGTTATTTGCGGTCTGCCCCAACCCTTGGCGAGATTTTGACTATTCCTGTAGGGGAGCCTATTACAAAGCTTGTAACGGGCCTTTTTGGAGGTCAGGTAGGCTGGTGAGGGGAGATAAGTACCAGGAGCCTGGGCCGGTGTCCCCTGTCGGACGGTCAGCCTCCTGTACTTGATAACAGAGCTGCAGGAACAGTTATAGAGGGTGTAGCGTCTCCTCCAGGGACTGTGTGAGGCTGGACAGGAAGTGAATGGGGTCACCTCTCACACAGGAAGTGCCTATTAGGAGGAACTGGGGGTCTCCTGGGTGGTGCACACCTTCCTACAGCTGAATCACTGGAGGGTGAGTATTTTGCAAATAAACCTTCAAACTCCACATTCCTGTACCCTAAGCACTCTGCCCTCTTACCCTAAATGTAACCCCTTCCAAAACCTAAATTCGCCTTTCCTTAGTGGCAATATTGAGCACCTGGAAAATAACAAACCTTCACCTTAAAAGAACACTATAGTCACCTAAATTACTTTAGCTAAATAAAGCAGTTTTAGTGTATAGATCATTCCCCTGCAATTTCACTGCTCAATTCACTGTCATTTAGGAGTTAAATCACTTTGTTTCTGTTTATGCAGCCCTAGCCACACCTCCCCTGGCTATGATTGACAGAGTCTGCATGAAAAAATAAACTGGTTTCACTTTCAAACAGATGTAATTTACCTTAAATAATTGTATCTCAATCTCTAAATTGAACTTTAATCACATACAGGAGGCTCTTGCAGGATCTAGCAAGCTATTAACATAGCAGGGGATAAGAAAATCTTAATTAAACAGAACTTGCAATAAAGAAAGCCTAAATAGGGCTCTCTTTACAGGAAGTGTTTATGGAAGGCTGTGCAAGTCACATGCAGGGAGGTGTGACTAGGGTTCATAAACAAAGGGATTTAACTCCTAAATGGAAGAGGATTGAGCAGTGAGGCTGCAGGGGCATGTTCTATACACCAAAACTGCTTCATTAAGCTAAAGTTGTTCAGGTGACTATAGTGTCCCTTTAATCAGTGGCGTACATACCAGGGTCGCAGGGGTCACGGTTGCGACCGGGCCCGGCCCACCAGGGGGCCCGGCCGCCCCTGCGACCCGGTATGTAGCCACAGGGCCAGCCTCTTCCCCTGGGGGGCCCAGGAGCCGACCGCCCCAGGGCCCCCCTGAGGCTGGCCCTGCTGACACCCGATGGCCGGTCGGGCAGGCGGGCGCGCGAGGGAGCACTCAGTGCTTCCTCTTCAGCTCCCTCGCGCACCGCACTGATACCGGAGCCGGCAGATGACGTCATCTTCCGGCTCCGGCATCCCTACGCGGCGCGCGAGGGAGCTGAAGAGGAAGCACTGAGTGCTCCCTCGCGCGCGCCCGCCTGCCCGACCGGCCACCCGCCTGCCTGGGGTCAGCAGCACCACTGGACCCCAGGGAATCCCCCCAGCACTCCAAAAGGTAAGGAGGCTGGGGGGATTACATTTGAAAAAAAAAATGTGTTAGTGTGTGTGTGTTAGTGTGTGTGTGTTAGTGTATGTGTGTGTTAGTGTGTGTGTTAGAGTGTGTGTGTGTGTTAGTGTGTCAGTGTTTGTTTGTGTTAGTGCGTGTGTTAGTGTGTGTGTCAGTGAATGTGTCTGTTATTGGGTGTGTGTCTGCTAGTGAGTGTATTACTGTGTATGTCTGTTACTGAGTGTGTTTGATGTCTGTTAGTGAGTGTGTGTTTGTCAGTGAAAGTGTATGTATGTCTGTCGCTGAGTGTGTCTCTGTCAGTAAATGTGTGTGTCTGTTAGCTAGTGTGTACGTGTCTGTTCATGAGAGTGTGTGTGTGTGTCTTCAGCATTTACCTTTCTCCAGCGTCGGACTCCCCAGTGTCTGCCACTCAGCTCCGAAATGCACATGCGCGGCAAGAGGCGCGCGCGCATTTAAACCGCCCATAGGAAAGCATTACTCAATGCTTTCCTATGGACGTTCAGTGTCTTCTCACTGTGATTTTCACAGTGAGAATCGCGGAAGCTCCTCTAGCAGCTGTCAATGAGACAGCCACCAGAGGCTGGATTAACCCTCAGTGAAACATAGCCGTTTCTCTGAAACGGCTATGTTTTCAGCTGCAGGGTTAAAACTAGAGGGACCTGGCACCCAGACCACTTCATTAAGCTGATGTGATCTGGGTGTCTGTAGTGGTCCTTTAAGTGTGTGTGCATACCGCGGTCGCGGGGTCGCAGCCCTGCAACCCCTGCGACCAGGTGCCCGCCACCATGTGTTGCGATCCCGACCCGCGCTGAGTAAGCGCGCGGGGGGGGGGGCCCACGGATCAATTTTTGCACCGGGACCCCATGGGTCATGTGTACGCCACTGCCTTTAATCATAGATTTAGAAACACAATATCCCATTTATCCTAATACTAGATTTAACCCAGTAATTCTAAACACCCCTAATACCACAACTATAACCCCTTTCAATCCTTTAATCTTCTATTACCAAACACTATGTGTGTAATGCTGGCATTAACCCCCTCGCTAACCTTTACACCCTCCTCAACCTTTACCATAACCACTGCAGGCATTTATGCATACACTCACTGTACTCACAGATTCAAACACATTACATTACAATAATACAGAAAAAAGTGTGCACTGTGTCTTTAAGACAAACAAATGTGCAATATTCCTTTAAGAACACTCTGGTGCTTATATCAGTACACAACCTCTATTTTATAAGTGTGTTAATATTACATACACTGATGTAAGTGCAAAAAAGTGCAAAAGGTGCATATGCCACTGATATACCAGTGGCATTTGCACCTTTTGCACTTTTTTTTGGTGTACATTACATTACAACACTGTGTGTGTGTACACTATACAGGGAGTGCAGAATTATTAGGCAAATGAGTATTTTGACCACACCATCCTCTTTATGCATGTTGTCTTACTCCAAGCTGTATAGGCTCGAAAGCCTACTACCAATTAAGCATATTAGGTAATATGCATCTCTGTAATGAGAAGGGGTGTGGTCTAATGACATCAACACCCTATATCAGGTGTGCATAATTATTAGGCAACTTCCTTTCCTTTGGCAAAATGGGTCAAAAGAAGGACTTGACAGGCTCAGAAAAGTCAAAAATAGTGAGATATCTTGCAGAGGGATGCAGCACTCTTAAAATTGCAAAGCTTCTGAAGCGTGATCATCGAACAATCAAGCGTTTCATTCAAAATAGTCAACAGGGTCGCAAGAAGCGTGTGGAAAAACCAAGGCGCAAAATAACTGCCCATGAACTGAGAAAAGTCAAGCGTGCAGCTGCCACGATGCCACTTGCCACCAGTTTGGCCATATTTCAGAGCTGCAACATCACTGGAGTGCCCAAAAGCACAAGGTGTGCAATACTCAGAGACATGGCCAAGGTAAGAAAGGCTGAAAGACGACCACCACTGAACAAGACACACAAGCTGAAACGTCAAGACTGGGCCAAGAAATATCTCAAGACTGATTTTTCTAAGGTTTTATGGACTGATGAAATGAGAGTGAGTCTTGATGGGCCAGATGGATGGGCCCGTGGCTGGATTGGTAAAGGGCAGAGAGCTCCAGTCCGACTCAGACGCCAGCAAGGTGGAGGTGGAGTACTGGTTTGGGCTGGTATCATCAAAGATGAGCTTGTGGGGCCTTTTCGGGTTGAGGATGGAGTCAAGCTCAACTCCCAGTCCTACTGCCAGTTCCTGGAAGACACCTACTTCAAGCAGTGGTACAGGAAGAAGTCTGCATCCTTCAAGAAAAACATGATTTTCATGCAGGACAATGCTCCATCACACGCGTCCAAGTACTCCACAGCGTGGCTGGCAAGAAAGGGTATAAAGAAGAAAATCTAATGACATGGCCTCCTTGTTCACCTGATCTGAACCCCATTGAGAACCTGTGGTCCATCATCAAATGTGAGATTTACAAGGAGGGAAAACAGTACACCTCTCTGAACAGTGTCTGGGAGGCTGTGGTTGCTGCTGCACGCAATGTTGATGGTGAACAGATCAAAACACTGACAGAATCCATGGATGGCAGGCTTTTGAGTGTCCTTGCAAAGAAAGGTGGCTATATTGGTCACTGATTTGTTTTTTTTTGTTTTTGAATGTCAGAAATGTATATTTGTGAATGTTGAGATGTTATATTGGTTTCACTGGTAATAATAAATAATTGAAATGGGTATATATTTGTTTTTTGTTAAGTTGCCTAATAATTATGCACAGTAATAGTCACCTGCACACACAGATATCCCCCTAACATAGCTATAACTGAAAACAAACTAAAAACTACTTCCAAAAATATTCAGTTTTGATATTAATGAGTTTTTTGGGTTCATTGAGAACATGGTTGTTGTTCAATAATAAAATTAATCCTCAAAAATACAACTTGCCTAATAATTCTGCACTCCCTGTATATATATATGCAGTTGTCAAATTAAAATGTATGTTTAAAAATAAAAAGAATGAATCTCACTCGATCTGCCTTTCGGGTGGGGGACAAGCAGTGGGCGCCTTCAATTTTTATGCCTACGGTTTCTTGACATGTAAACCCCACCCAGAGGACTCAGAATAGAAGATTAAATGGCATTATAGAACTCCCCATGGTTGGTTACATGCATCCCTGACCTATAAATGGATTGGCTATTGTTGAGTGGATACAATTTGCCAAAATATATAGGTCTGACAAAATAGGGAAGTTTGCGCAAATAATAATTTTGGCTTTAGCATATCTTTCCATACATAAGTGACAGCTTTTTCTTTTGCTTTCGTAGAGCTAAACTTAGAAGTGCATTATTCTTTATAATGTGATTTTAAAGTATTAGAACACTGTGTGTAGCAGGCATAAAACGTTAAAAATATGCCATTTGTTTGACCATTGAAACTGTTACTAAACAAAGACAATAATATATAAAAAAAAAAAAAACAGAAATAAATATACCGTATATAAGTGCGCATACATATTCAAACTGTTTCGATCACTGACGACCGGTGCTCTCACAGCTTCAAATCCCAGTCCCCCCCAGGCACCTGACTAATGCGGAAGTGAATAATTGTATTAGTCTGTCCAGCATTGGGCATCAATGATAATATGAAAGCAGTTAGTTAATCCATCCCAGAGCTTTCAGTCTATCTTTGTCATCTGATTTGAATGAGCTAATTCAGAGGTTCACTTTTGCACCAGTAGAGCACCATCAGAGGGGCCAAGCTATGGACAATAGGAAAGCCCAATTTTTTGTGAAACTGTTTGAATGTGGTTTGACTCAAATGGCACCAAGAGACTCTGCATCACAGCCAGCAGAATTATCTGCAGTAGTTATGGTGCTGAAAATGCCCCTTTAAGAGGTAATTGTTCATTTGCTCTGCTTATACAGGTGTGCATGATCTGTTACATTGTTGTTCATAGCAGCACACTTTTGCAGTATACATAGCATGTGTACTATTCAAACTTTGCCATCAAACGTTGCACTGAAAACATTGAAAGGTAACACAATGCTGCAGCATTCATACTGCAGGGTCGTGACAGCACTCCTTGATAATGCCACTGATAGACTTACAGTTAAAGACACATAGGGCCATATGTAATATAAAGGTAGAGGGTACGTATACATTGCATTTAGATGTGAAGCTCTAAGAGGCATTCAAATTTAGTGCACAGAAACTATACATTTGCAAGGTCAAGG
Source organism: Pelobates cultripes (assembly GCA_933207985.1). Lineage (NCBI taxonomy): Eukaryota > Metazoa > Chordata > Amphibia > Anura > Pelobatidae > Pelobates > Pelobates cultripes. The sequence goes on along the minus strand of OW240923.1, from coordinate 119,118,517 downwards.
GTTAAGCAAACTTTGACAAAATAGCACCTACGAAAAGTCTGTAGTTATGAAAAGTTGATTACTAAAATGTTTACTGTTGGTTGCCCTCTGATCCCAGAAATTTTGAGGGAAACTTGTTTTTTACAAGGTAGGTGTTAGGGAAAACCACAATCAGGTCAGAGCACACCGTTATCTGCTAACATTGAGGCTGGGCAGACCAGTAGGATGGTCAGACCAAGAGAGTGTGTGGGTTTATGATGCGTATTCGAACCTAGAGGACAAAGCTGCACTAAAGTCAGGATTAAGACAGAGTTGTGTAAAGAAAAGCAGGTATGGTACCAAGAGGATGCGTATAATGTCAACAGTTTAAAGGGAATTTTTAATGAAAGTTCTAACCACTGTTTAGGGTCCTTAACCCCTTACGGACCAAACTTCTGGAATAAAAGGGAATCATGACATGTCACACATGTCATGTGTCCTTAAGGGGTTAAACATGCCAGGAGATCATATGTGTCTTGACCAGAATATTGCATGTTTATCCACTTTTATATAGGTGTGTCATGGCAACCAGGTGATATTTAGTTTCTCTTAAATAAGATTGGTAGCTCAGGGACAGAGAACAGGACTATAGTCATCAGTCACCACGAGAGCGTAACGTAGAGGTTCTGGTGTCTGTAGCCTGTCCTGCAGGCTTTTCAATATAAACGTTGCCTTTTCAGGGACCACTAGAGGTGCTTCCACTCAGATGGCCACTAGAGGTGCTTCTTGGTCCATTTCTAGACAGTTTGCAGCACTGGCATTCAGGGTCTCCACCGTTCCCATAGATTCAATATGAGGAGATGCTGATTGGGATAGCACACTGTTTTGCTGTGCATTCTCAATAGCCTCTCTATGAGAAAGCATTGGATGGGTGAAAATGTGAGTAAAATCACCTTTTCAGCACAATCTAAGCGTGGCTGGTCCCCTAAACAGCCACTTCAGCACTGTAATGTTAGGAATGCATGTTTGTATTCCTGACACCATAGTTTCCTTTAAATTACATCACATGCAAGGGCCCTGGGATCCATTGTCATAAAACCTTTTATTTGCCCTTTGCTGGATACCTTCTTTGGTGACCAGTGCATTGCAACAGTGTCTCCATGGATAGTTGTAAAACCTGCAAATTGTGTAATTTTGGACAATGCTTAAGGCACCAATTGTCTGTGCTTCATCTCTAAGGACAAACACAGATAACAAAACTATTCAGACCTACCGGCACTACTAGATCAACTAGAGTCTTGTAAACAGAGGAGATCACAAAGGAGATGAACAAGATTGTCACATCAGTAGTTTGTCCAAACCTTTTTCTTTCAAGTGACCAACATTTGTCTTACGGTTTCACTGGTATAGCTCTGTACAAACATTTATGTATTGCGAACACTTAGAATGAATTCAGAAAAGCACTGAAGCCATATCTGTGTGTCCTTGTAGAATTCTGAGACCACAAATAGCCACCAAAGTGCTTTGAAAGTACTCAGTATTATATAATGGTGTCAGCTGGCTTCTCAGATAATGCATTCCGTCCAGACACAGACATAAATGATATCGCTACTGCACACGTCGGAACTTCTACTTTAATATCTGTGAGGAGTCACTGAAGGACCCAGATAAGTGTTGAACTATATGAAAATGTTTTGATATATAACAGTGGGATGTTGCTAGAGCACTACTGGGTCTATAACCATAACAGCGGTCTGTACCTCTTTAACAATCCACAATGCACTAAAGTCACCAATGCCTCAGTTATAGACTGTAAGCTCGTTTGAGCAGGGTCCTCTTCAACCTATTGTTCCTGTAAGTTTTCTTGTAATTGTCCTATTTACTGTTACATGCCCACTCTCATAATATTGTAAAGCGCTACGGAATCTATATAAATGGTGATAATAATAAAATAATAGTTATAATGTGGTGTAAAACCAGGTGTAGCAGCCCCATTTACCAACAAACTGACCTGCAGCACTCTCAGACTATCATTGCCGTGCAGGATTGGGCGGATTCACACTTGATAATATGTGATAATACACAAACGTGTAATTTCTGCTTTATCTGTGTAGCAGCAGAGGGGGTCGGGCTGTTGGTGAATTGGACAGACCAGTTTTTTTTGCCAAACTGCCCCATCACTGACAGAAAACCAGGTGACGGCACCGATAGACACATAGCACCATAACAACTACAATGAGTTGTAGTGGTTATGGTGTTTAGAGTGCTCCTTTAAGTGCGAATGTGATGCAGGATAACTACATGGGCACATTAAACAGTAGGGAACCAGGAGGGATTTAATTTGCCCAACATTTATGCATTAGATAGCCACTCAAATCACCCCATAACACCCCAAAAAAAAGAAACTGCTTTGAAATGAGCTAATCTACAGTAGAAAAAAATGAGTTTCCATAACCCGATCTGTGATTGTCGAGGTAAAATAAATTCAAAAGAAACCCAGTTACATCCGGCACTCAATGTGTATCTATAACAGGAGTAGCCAACAGATCGCCTTCACACTAGAACTACAACTCCCAGGATGCTTTGGGAGAGTGGTCTAAATGGAGGGCTCAAGAAACACACAAACAGGGGCCAATGTGCAAGAAGGAAATAAGGGCAAACAAAAAAACTGAAGGAAAGGGAAGTTTGAACAGTTAGAATGGGGAGTGAAGTAAAAGTAGATGGTGAAGGAATGACTCTCCCTTATTGCATGAAGTGCTGGAGAGCAGGAGACCTTTCAGGGGGTCAGTCAGGCGTGATATAGGTCTATGCTGAAGAATTGATTAACAGAAGGGAAAGGGACTATTTTTAACACTTACTAGAAATTCTTCTATAACAATGCATAGATGGGCTTTAATCCATTAACACAGTGGTTGACAAACTGTTTAGGTTCAAGGCACCCTTAATATTTTAATATTTTTCCAAGGCGCCCCAAGTCAAATCATTTTCTAGGTTGTATATATGTACAGCGCTGCAGCATATACTGGGCCCCTGTTTGGCAGAAATGCTTGCCGTTCAAGTGCAGATCCAGAACCTAATTTTTGGAGGGGCACTGGTAGATTATTTGCCAGTAGTGCCCTCCTAGAGTAAGTAGTCAAACTGTTTAAAAACAGCTTGACAACTTACCTGGGATCTGCCGGGATAGGGGTTGTAAAAGGGGATAGGGGCAGTAGTGTGTGTGAGGGGTGCAATATGTGTGTGTGATGGGTGAAGAGTGTGTGTGAGTGGTGTAGTGTGCTTGTGTGAGGGGTGCAGTGTGCGTGTGTGAGGGGTGCAGTGTGTGTGTGTGTGGTGCAGTGTCTTTGTGTATGTAGGGCAGTTTGTGTGTGAGGGGTGCAGTGTGTGTGGGGAGCAGGTTGTATGAGGGGTACAGTGTGTGTGTGTAAGGGTTACAGTTTGTATGGGGCAGTGTGTGTGTGAGGGGTACAGTTTGTGTGTATGGGGGGGCAGTGTGTGTGTCTATGGTGAATAGTGTGTGTATGGGGGCAGTGTGTGTATAGGGGGCAGTGTGTGTGTATGGTGGATATTGTGTGTATGGGGGAGCAGTGTGTGTGTGTATGGGAAGCAGTGTGTGTGCATTGGGGGAGTTATTGTGATATCCCCCTCCCTGCTTACCTTTGCCTGGGAAGGGGGACAGTACCAGGCAATCCCTGGTGGTCCTAGTGGTGAGAATAAACTTGAGCCTCAGGAGCTGCTAGAGTTCACTCTCGCGAGATTCGGAGCGTTGTCATGGTAACCACAGCAACGTTTCGAGCTCGCGAGAGGGGAACCCGGTGGAGCTGCAAGTTATAGCTCCCCCGTGACCTCTCTCCCTCCCTCCCCTGCCGGCTGCAGCTTTACCCTGCTAGCGGACCAGTGAGGGAAAATATCTTGCGGCGCCCCAGGGCGCAGCGGCACACAATTTGGGAACGTGCCTTAACACGTTAGATGTCATTACGTCCTAGAAAGCCTGGGCTTTAACACATGCTAAAATTTTGGTGTGAACAGGGATAACTGTTTATTTATATTATTATTATTATTATTATTATTATTTTATTATTTATATAGCGCCAACAAATTCCGTAGCGCTGTACAATGGGTGGACTAACAGACACATAATTGAGATCAGACCACTGACGTACAGGAACAGAGGGGGTTGAGGGCCCTGCTCGATGAGCTTACATGCTAGAGGGAGTGGGGTATAGTGACACAAAGGGTTAAAGTAGGGGAATTAAATAGTTTGTTACAGAAGGGTTTATTGAGTGCTTGGTAGGTCATTTTTGACAGGTGAAGGAACGGAGTCATGGGGTGGGGGATGAGAAACCTGCTGACAGTTTAATTGATACGCTTTAATAAAGAAGTGAGTTTTCAAAGATTTTTTGAAGGAATGGAGGCTGGGTGAAAGTCTGATTGAGGAGGGAAGGGAGTTCCACAGAATAGGTGCAGCCCTGGAGAAGTCTTGAAGGCGAGCATCAGAGGTGGGGATCCGGGCAGAGGATAGGAGTAGGTCTTGGGCTGAGCGCAGGGGTCTCGTCGGGACATACTTGTGTATGAGGGAGGATAGGTATGTTGGAGCAGCATTATGTAGGGATTTGTAAGCAAGCCCCAGAATTTTGAATTGGGCCCTATATCTAACTGGAAGCCAATGCAGGGACTGACAGAGCGTGGAGGCGTGGGAGGTGCGACCGGACAGGGAAATAAGCCTCGCAGCCGCATTCATTATAGATTGCAGCGGTGCAAGCTGGGAACATGTAAGACCGGTGAGAAGGGGATTGCAATAGTCAAGGCGAGAGAGAACAACAGCATGAACCAGTACCTTAGCCGCGTCCGGCGTTAGATATGGGCGGATGCGCGCTATGTTCTTGAGTTGGAAGCGACAGGATTTGGCTATCGATTGAACATGGGGAGTAAAAGAGAGATCACAATACCTGGGGCTCCCCGCTGTCAGCTGAGGCCACATTTAGTGGCTCCAGACTGAATGATGAGCTGTATGCAGTGCTTAAAGTGTGAGCTGTATTCAGTCTTTTAAATGGTGATTTAAATGCCCCGCTTTAAAGTCTGGTGTGAACAGGGTTAAATCCCTGCTAACACCTGGGAGACCCAGGTATCAATCAATACCTGGGGCTCCCCTCTATCAGCTGGAGCCACATTTAGCTTCCCCAGGCTAACCGATGAGTAGTATGCAGTGCTCAAAGTCAGTACAGCCATTTAAATCCATTGAGAACACTGTGGTTCAGCAATTGTGCTATCGCCCTGCTTTTTGGATTGCAGCAGCTTATGGGAGACCCGCAGATAGTTGTATATGCCTGCCAGGTCAAGATAACAGAAAATCGGGAAAACTATTAAAGGACCACTCCAGGCACCCAGACCACTTCAGCTTAATGAAGTGGTCTGGGTGCCAGGTCCAGCTAGGCTTAACCCATTTTTTTATAAACATAGCAGTTTCAGAGAAACCGCTATGTTTATGAATGGGTTAAGCCTTCCCCCTAATCCTCTAGTGGCTGTCTCATTGACAGCCGCTAGAGGCGCTTGCGTGATTCTCACTGTGAAAATCACAGTGAGAGCACGCAAGCGTCCATAGGAAAGCATTGATAATGCTTTCCTATGCAACCGCCTGAATGCGCGCGCAGCTCTTGCCGCGTGTGCGCATTCAACCGAAAGGGAGGAGAGGAGGAGGATCGGAGGCAGAGAGCTCTCCGCCCAGCGCTGGAAAAAGGTACGTTTTTACCCCTTTCCCCCTTCCAGAGCCGGGCGGGAGTGGGACCCTGAGGGTGGGGGCACCCTCGGGGCACTATAGTGCCAGGAAAATGAGTATGTTTTCCTGGCACTATAGTGGTCCTTTAAGCTAGCCATGTCAGGGTTTCAGTGGTACTCAGAATCCAGAAACTATTCACAATCAGAACCAGAAAGGCAAAGTGATAAGAAAGCACTAAAGGGGCAATGAAACAGAAACCACAATAGGGCAAATTTAATGGGACCAAAACACTTTAAATAGGGTTAGGTGGATACTGATTGGTCCACGTCACTCCTGCGACCCCAAACTGTATAGGAATAACGTGGATAATGGGGAACCAGAAATGGTGCAGCTTGCCTTTAATCTATGGATACCCTAAGATCTCAAGCAGCTTCCAGGACACTATTTGGAGGCAGAAGAAGACCCTGCCAATCGGGTGAGCATCACTACAGTTATTTAGGGTTTCGGTGACAGATGGATTAGGTTTAGTGTTAAGGTTAGGTAAGTGTTTATTCTGAGTTAGGATTAATGCTGTTTTAGATATAGGTTACGGTTAGGGTAGGTATCCAGTTACAGTTAGTGTAAGGATAGGGTCATGAGTAGGGTTGTTGCAGCGTTAGGAGGTGAAGTTGGTATAGGGTTAGCGTAAATACTAAAAATGAATTTAGATCCTAGACATAAACTGTAATAACAAATTATTTAACGAGGAAAGGCACATTCAGATTACTCTGGTTTTCAAGTACGTCCTGGGGATGTTACCTTAGCCAAACTTCCAGGGGTTGTTACTATTACCCAATTTAATGGTACTCATTTTATCTACCTTGGAAGGATGAAGGGCTGAGTCAACCCTACTGGGATTTGAGCCTGTGACATACAGGGTTGAACAGATGCTACTGGTGCACTGTACTGACTACTGAGGCCCTTAACAATCAGAGCTGATGATATGTGAATCTATTTTGAGTTCTTGTTATTTAGTTGCATTGGATGTGTAAAAATGATTACAATCAATGTAAAAAAAATATTTTCCATTTCTTTAACACTTTAAAGACACTTACTGTTGTGTTCGGTAACATGTAGGATATTAAATGAAAGCCCTTTCTGTCCTTTGAGAAAAAAAAATGTAACGTATGAAAAAAAACTTAAAGAGAACCCTTAAATCACGGTGGAACAAACAGCACAAATTGTAGGTTTTCTTTTGGGTCAGGATAATTGCCTTCGTTGTTAAATTAAATATATGTGTGAGTACCATAACAAGATTACAGGTACACGTTAAAGAGTTCCACCAACCCTTACAACTAATCATGTGTTTTTACCTCCTAACGCCCATTTGGCATTTCTAGCTAGGTCCCACCTTCTTAAATGATTACCATAAGACTTTTCAGAGGGGGGACCTTTCTGGTGTAATATGCCCTATTGGACATTGTGGAAAATTCACAGTAAAACCCATAAAAAATGTATTCACCTGGAAGCCAGCACTAGGCAAAGCTCCCGGCACTGCTTTTCCGTGTGCACTACTGGCGTCTTGAAGGCCACGCATGGTCCAAATACAGGACTTCTCATAGAGAAACTGGTGATTGGACCAGTTCGGTGAGTCAGAGGGCATGCGTGCACTCTGGGCCGGTGAGGGGAGAGAGTAAGGTGAAGGGAGGGAGGTTCTTTAAAAAAAAAATCTGATCAATGCAGTCACACCATCACAGTGCCTGATCGGCAACGCGATGTGACTGCATGTGATCGGTGCGGTCACACTAGAGGAGGGAGAGGTTACTCACCTTACCTCCAGCGCCTCCACCTCCGTGCAGCTCTTAATACAGCGTCCGGGTCCAGCGTTAGGAAGGACGCCGGCCACTGCAAGGCGGTGCTATATAATAAAGCCACCCATAATGACGTCACTAGTGACATGAAGACGCATGTGGTGCACGTTTTTGCCGTGCACCCACGTTCTGGGGTCATGGGTCCCAAATCAATAATTAGCAGGGTTTACTCAGTTATTTAAACCCAAACCTGCCCTGTTCAGTGCCCTGTCGTGGTTTCCATCCTGTTGGTTACCCGAGAACGCGTTCCTGATTCTGTTTATTGGTTGTTGATCTTGGCTTGACTTCCTGTATTTCTGGTATCCCTGACCCTTTGGCTTTGTTCTTACCATATTTGTATTCCTAAACTCGGCTTGTGACTGGTTATTCTTTACATTAAATCTGGCCTTTCTAATGCCCCGTAATACGTTGTTACTGTTTGTATTTGTTACGTGTTTGACTTCATTCTGCGTGTTGGGCCACTGGTCCGTCCTGACAGGAAGGAGAATTCTTTTTGAAAAAAAGAAAAAATTGTCTGTAACCGAGGGAGGCGGAGGGGCTGCAGACAGATGGAGGGGACTAACATTTGGCAGTCTGGAACAGTTATGGGCTGCCATAGTCACATGTGCCAGGTGTGAAACTAGCTCCCAATGCCGCACAGCCAGACTCTTACCACAGTGGTAATGGTGGTTGGAGTAATGTATTGGGCAATTTGAAAATTCGTTCCCGTTGGTTTGAATAATAATTTTAAAAATGCTCTTTATGAATAAGTATTCATGTCTTGCAAAACACAGAAAAACCTAATCGAATGACCTAAAATGAACTCGTACGAAACACATTGTGATGACGTTTAGAGAAAAGGCACACCGGGGGTTAAATTATATTGGGCAAGGTGATAAACAATACATGGACTTTCTTCTCTGAATTAATGAATGCTCCCCCAGCTCTCTGCTGTTTAGTGGACTCATATACTGAAAAGTTTATGCAAATCCTTATAAAATCCATGTTACCAGTCTGTGTGCAAACCAAACGATCCCTGTAACATGTGTTTGTCATAAAAAGTCACACACAATGGATCACAAACATTCACACATCAGATCACCAGTGACACAAACCCTCTCTCTGACACTCAGTTTGAATGAAATTCCAGCCTGCTCTGGCTCTATAGGAGGAAACCTCAGTTAATTCGGTGAGAGGAAGCGGCTCTCTCCTCCCCCTGGTAGGAAGGGACTGGGTTCTGCCGAAAGAAGGCTGACTTTCCATTCTGAGTGGTGCAGGAGGCGAGCTGGGGCTGCAGCAAAGACAGGTAAAGGACATATTGACTGGAGCTCTAGGTTCTATATTGGGGTGTTAGGAGGGGTGCTCAGTGTGCCACACCTGGCTGCATTCACTTTGGACAGATAGCAACACCTCAATCAGGATGTGCACAATGAGCCAGCAATGAATGGGAAGTGCTGGCTGTGACTGCCTGTGTGATTAACACTGTCACTAAATATTGCAATAATCCACATGCAGATCTAGCACACCTGTAGAGGTTTGGGTTTTATAATGAGATTTAACAGGAGCCTGTGCAATCAAAATGTGTAATCCTCAAACTGGGAGGAAGATTTAAAATGCTTCCATATGGATGACTATTAGAATTGGCCCCTTTCAGTGCCAGAGGGGAGAGGGCAACATTTGCTGTATGGCACCCCATAATGTATTGTTTAAATGTTAATTGCCCGTGCTGGGTATGGAATAACCTTCCAGTGCATGGTGTGACCTGTCTATTCTGGCACACAATGTGTTAATTGTATTGGAATGCTGAGTAATTAACTAATTTAGAATAAAATGACAATGCATTCCATGTCAGTCTTCCCACCCCAGCCTAACTTTACCATTCTAATAACTGGCATTATTAAACCTTCAGTGTACCCATAAGGCACTCATTGGGTTAAACAATGGGAGCCCATTTATGTGAATGGTGGACCCCAGCCTAACTTTACCATTCTAATAACTGACATTATTGAACCTTATCAGTGTACCCCTAAGGCACTCATGGGGTTAAACAATGGGATCTGTGTAAAAGGAGCCAATTTATGTGATGGGTGGACCCCAGCCTAACTTTACCATTCTAATAACTGGCATTATTAAACCTTATCAGTGTACCCCTAAGGCACTCATGGGGTTAAACAATGGGATCTGTGTAAAGGGAGCCAATTTATGTGATGGGTGGACCCCAGCCTAACTTTACCATTCTAATAACTGGCATTATTGAACCTTATCAGTGTACCCCTAAGGCACTCATGGGGTTAAACAATGGGATCTGTGTATGTGAATGGTGGACCCCAGCCTAACTTTACCATTCTAATAACTGGCATTATTGAACCTTATCAGTGTACCCCTAAGGCACTCATGGGGTTAAACAATGGGATCTGTGTATGTGATGGGTGGACCCCAGCCTAACTTTACCATTCTAATAACTGGCATTATTGAACCTTATCAGTGTACCCCTAAGGCACTCATGGGGTTAAACAATGGGAGCCCATTTATGTGATGTGACATCAGGACCCTCCTAGCATTTTCCTGCTGAGTGTATTTCAGGGGATATATTGAATAGCTATTGCTTGTGCACTGCAATCAGAAAACCCTCATTAAATGGAGAGACAATATTCTGCCCAATTCAGGGCCAGTGAATGGGCTATTCAGAGCCTCTGAGAATTGAGCACAATTTATACACAACCAGCATGCTTTGCAGCCACTGACCTTTTACCTACTTTTTGCAAAGCAGCCGTCATGTGCTCCAACACCAGCTGGGGGTTGGGAGAGGGTGACGTAGCCGGAGGGGCGGGGCTTGCTGTAGAATGGGGATGGGATACATTGTAGTAGTAACGTTCTATTGTAGTAACAGGAGGGAGAGGGTGACCTTTGTGGGGCCATCCAGGAAGTGCTTCATTAACCTTCACTATATACAGAGGGGATATATACAGAGGGGATATATACAGAGGGGATATATAGAGGGGTGTGTATATATATAGAGGGTGTATATATAGAGGGGTGTATATATATATAGAGGGTGTGTGTATATATATAGAGGGGTGTATATATATAGAGGGTGTATATATAGAGGGGTGTATATATATAGAGGGTGTATATATATATAGAGGGGTGTATATATATAGAGGATGTATATATAGAGGAGTGTGTATATATATATATATATAGAGGGGTGTATATATATATATATATATAGAGGGTATATATACAGAGGGAATATATAGAGGGGTGTGTATATATATAGAGGGTGTATATATATAGAGGGGTGTATATATAGAGGGGTGTATATATAGAGGGGTGTGTATATATATATATAGAGGGTGTATATATATAGAGGGGTGTATATATATATATAGAGGGGGTGTATATATATATATATAGAGGGTGTATATATAGAGGGGTGTATATATATATATATATATATATATATATATATATATATATATATATATAGAGGGTGTGTATATATAGAGGGGTGTGTATATATAGAGGGGTGTGTGTATATAGAGGGGTGTGTGTATATAGAGGGTGTATATATATAGAGGGGTGTATATATATATATATATATATATATATATATATATATATATATATATATATATATATATATATATATATGTGTATATATAGAGGGTGTATATATAGAGGGTGTATATATATATAGAGGGTGTATATATAGAGGGTGTATATATATATATAGAGGGGTGTATATATATAGAGGGTGTATATATAGAGGGGTGTATATATATATATAGAGGGGTGTATATATATATATATAGAGGGTGTATATATAGAGGGTGTATATATAGAGGGGTGTATATATATAGAGGGTGTATATATATAGAGGGGTGTATATATAGAGGGGTGTATATATAGAGGGGTGTATATATATATATAGAGGGGTGTATATATATATAGAGGGGTGTATATATAGAGGGTGTATATATATAGAGGGGTGTATATACAGAGGGTTATATACAGAGGGTGCAAGGATTTAGGAGTCTGCAGGAGATACTGATATTAAATCCCCGGGGGGGGGGGGGAGCATTGTTTGATTATATTTTGATTGCTGATAACCATTTGCTACAACTGCCATAGCAATCCAGCTATTTTGTATTCATTAAAAAAAATAAAGATTCAGTATATAAATTTTTTAAAAAGAACCAATCCAAAAATTACATGCCAGTGACCATATGACCGATATATATATATTTTTATTTTATATACATCTTATTTGGTGTTTGTACTTTTTTCTATTATGTTTATTATTGCTATTGAATATTATTGTAATACCAGAGGTTGTTCAGTGCCATAGTGCATACAATATTTGTCAGTGAGACAGCCACTAGAGGCTGAATTAACCTTAGTTTCTCTGAAACTGCTATGTTTTCAGCTGCAGGGTTAAAACTAGATGGACCTGGCACCCAGACCACTTCATTGAACTGAAGTGGTCTCAGTGCCTATAGTGGTCCTTTAATGTACAGTATACAGCTTAAAGGACCACTCTAGGCACCCAGACCACTTCAGCTTAATGTAGTTGTTCTGTTGTCTATAGTCAGTCCCTGCAGGCTTTTTAATGTAAACACTGCTTTTTCAAAGAAACTTTCCCTATAGAGATGCATTGATTCAACCGGTTCTATGATTGACAGCCTGGGGGGAGGTAATCAGGGTTAATTTATATAAAGTGCCAGTTTCTGTTGAAATTTGCACTTTTTGTAAAATAAAATGCTTTTAAGGGGACTCTATGGGCACCCATACTACTTTGGCTCATTGAAGTGGTCTGGGTAGAGTGTTCCTGTCCCCCTTAGTTCTGCAATGTAAAACATTGCAGTTTTTTTCCTATGGGGAGGGCCTAATGTGCTTGCCGCGCATGTGCTTTAGCCCCCACCTGTTGAATGACATTGGAGGAGGCGGAGCACCAAACTAGCACCGATGGACAGTGGCGCTAGAATTGGGTGAGTAAATATAGGGGTTTATAACCCTTTTATTGGCAATGAGGAAGGGAGGCGCGCGAGGTGTGGGGCCAGAGGGCACTATAGTGTTAGGAATATAACTTTGTATTCTTAAAACTATAGATTAGCTTTAATATCTCTGCTGTTATTGGAGGGCAACTAAGCACCATGTGTGTTGCGTGGTCCTTTAGGATCTGCAGAGCAATTTTATTGTTGGTATGTATTTTTATTACCATCATCATTGGGTATAATATGTTTAGCAGGTGATTTGCCAGAAAAGTATTGTTTACAGACTCTGAACACTGTTTTGAAATTAATAGTTCAATGTTTACATTCACTTTCTAGAAGATGTTATGAGACATTTGAAATATTTGGCAATAAAATATTGTAATTGGGAAGGATCTTCGCTAATCTTAAAAAAACAATACTGAAAACAAATTGACAAGCTAAATATTGACTTAGTCACTAGTAAGCCTGTCTATTGATGATTACTAGTATTTAGAGTACACTAAAATCTTCTTAACTTGGTTACAACTGATAATGTTACAGAAAACCTTATTAACTTCCCAACCCTAAATCCCTGAGTGTTTTTAATCCCAGCACACATGGTTATCCAAGTTATCTTTGTGATCTTCTATTCGCTATCTCTGATCTTTGGATATTCTGATTACTGATTGTGTGGCATCATACAGGTAAATGCTTGCTAGTTTCTCATTATAAAGACTAAAAAGCTGCAAGAGTTCTCTTATTGACCTGGCTACTCTTAGCACCTCCAGGCTTTGGTTAATGCGGTGGTGGCATTCTCAAATGGTTGCACCATTTTACCTTGGTAGGGTGTTGGGGCATTCCTGGTACCATAGCCACTGCAGCAGGATTTAGTGGTTATGGTGCTTGGTTACTTTTTCCTTCTGCACAAAAATAAATAAATAATCTTTGTCAATCTTTGATGCCAAAACAAGTCCTTTATTGTTTTCAATACTCATGTCTTTTTAGAAGCTATTAAATTGTGTCTGCCTGCTACCGCTGGTGTGATGTGAAGAGCATCTCAGATAAGCTGTAAGTAAACCGTTTAGCCACAATGTCCCTTTAAATGGGCACTTAGACCACTTAATCTCATTGAAGGGGTCTTGATGCAGTGCCCCTGCTTTTTGCTCTCGCAATATTAATCATTGGCGTTCCAGTTATTAATCAATGTTTGTAATGCAGGGCTAAACACACCTCCAGTGGCTGTTACCTTGATAGACGCTCAATGATGCTTCCATGTCCAAAACCAATTCAGATTAGTTTTTTGACGTTCAAAGTTCTCCTATGTCGCACGAGGACATTAAACACTCAATCAATGCTCAATCAAAGCATTTAATTGAGCAAAATCAGTGGAGGCATATCGTGCTGCAGAGCAAAGGTTGTCCCAGAATCTAAAAAAAAAACAAAAACATTTTTTGGCATTTTCAAGTAAAGGATGGGATGAGACGGAGCGGAACTTATTCGTTAAACTATGAGTTGTGGGGGCGGAGCCTGGACACGAGACGGGCTGGACGCCATTTCTGCGGGCTCCGACATCTACGGACCGAATCCGCTCAATATCAGCCCGCAGCCCTGACATCCAGCCGCAAGAACACCGGCATAGCACGGGGGAGATCCCCCGGATTCTTCCGATGCCCTTCCGGTACACCCCGAAGCAGGCAAAGTCAAAACACAGAGCACGGGCCTACCTTCCATCAGCCCACCACGGCCTGGATTACCTGTTCGGCGGGGACTTCCTAGAAGACGAGTGGGACACATCCCAGCACAACTCCGAACACGGAATCTCAGGGATTGGACGCAGATCCCAGAAACCTCAACCAGGTACAGCTCAGCCTGATATAAGCACAATGCTCCAGAGGCAAACACCCGCCAAAATGGCGGCCGCACAAGGCCCAGACTCCCCACTAGAATCTGACTTAAGGGAGCAAAGCACACAGGGGGTTCCAAGGCTACAACCCACACCCCAGCAGGGTACCACTGAACCGGCCACTAAACAGGACCTGCAGCATATGCAAATTATGCTGCAAGAAATCCAAAGCCTGCTGGCTGCAGATTTACCTGCCCTTAAAACAAGCATGCAACAAATCACTGAAAAAGTAGTACACACTGAGAGAGAAGTGCAGGGGATCCAAAAAGAAATCACCTCGCTGCAAGACTCCCTCACACAACTACAACACAATCAACAAAACTTCGAGGTTCAACTAGCAGCCCAAGAAGACAAACACAGACGCAATAACATAAAAATCCGAGGTATCCCTGTCACAGTCTCCAAAGAGGACCTACCTCACTACGTGAGACGGCTCACGCAAGCTATACTTCCTCCTGCGGTGGCAAAGAAACTCACCTTTGCCGGAATATACCGACTACCCACCCCAACAAGGGCATCTACACTCCTAGCAGGAGACGTCATAGTCCGCTGCATCCTTCCCCAGGATAGGGGGCACATAATGTCGGCACTCAAGGGCAAGACACCGCTCAACTTCGAGGAGTCTCAACTGACTTTTTACCAGGACTTAACCAGAGCCACTCTCCAATGGAGAAGAACCCTCAGTGACTTCACCAGCCAGCTACGTTCCGCGGGCGTATCATATCGGTGGGGAAACCCACGCCACCTCCTGGTTACACACCGAGGAAACACGTACAAAATCGCTACAGGACCTGATGCTGCCGCGCTACTACCAAAATTGGGCCTGCCGACCGAGCACGCCCAGAACGCTACCCATGCCTGGGACCCGGAGACGATAGAGCCGTTCACCCCGAGGACACGGAGAAGGGACACTCACGCCACATGACGGGAATGAGGGGAGAAGTCTCAAAGGCTAAAAACGGCAAAATGTATTTTCTTGTGTTTCTCTCATATACCCTTTCACCTTCAGCCACTTAAGCTTTGTTGATAATGAGCAAGTTAATCTGACGCTCTAACACCCATATGACGCGCTGTGAGCCTGTCAGGGACTGCGCTGGAATACCAGTGCACTAAAGGAATATGCACTACCATACAGAACAGAAATCCCCCCCCGACAGCCCCTAGGTTAGGGCTACTACCCCTCGAGAGCAACTCAAACGGACCACGGATAAGGCCCCCTGACAAGATACTCTCACGACTAACCGACTGACACCACAGACCACTTGATAACACCACAGATAGATCTAGCACTCTGAAACTAAAAATAAGTTATAAGTCTTACGCAAAATAAGTCTGGAGCACATAGTTCGCAGCCTGGACTGGGTGGCATACGTGATTTGGGGGGGCCAGCTTGCCCGCAACACTCCTGTCCCATAACTATCCATGAGCAAACAATCTAGTATTCATGGGATTGCTGGGGGTGGGATGCGCGGGATGGCTGGCTACTCTCCAAATTGCTGCCGCTAAGTTCGGTTGGGTCGCGCTAGGTGTCGACTGAAGCATAGATTTAACCAAGTGTAGATGAAACACGGGACACGTACACCTAGAATGAGGCGACTGGGCAGTGTGATTTTCAAAGCAAAACCAGCCCAAAGTTTGGACAGGCACTGCTCTGTCCTGCGGCCAGGGCTGATAACACTTAAACGCATGTATATACCTAACAAAAATCTAACCTGATGGTTAACACGCACACTAGCCCCTGCTCCCTAACCTGAAGGTCTCTATCTGAACATAATCTCTCACACTCACGCTGGAACAGTGCTATACCACTAACCACTCTTCTCATATATATATATATAAAAATGTGCAAAGTTATTCCTGCCATACAATTGTATTTACATGTCTACTCAAACCCTGGCGACAGCTGTTGTGGCATCGCTAGAAAACTGTTACATGAATAATCTATGTACGAAAAATAAAGAATTAAAAAAAAAAAAACTATGAGTTGTATGGAAATGATCATTGATCATTGATTTGCAAACTTTTTGTTTAAAATACAGAAGTTGAAACATTCTACAGTTTCGCTTTATTGGCCTAAAAAGTTAAATTCCTTTATTTCCTTCACATTTCCTTATTTAATGTATAACCTCAATTGTTTATATATATTGAGAGAGTTCTAGTTGGACAATCAGTAGTAGTTCCTGTTTTTAAGCATTAATTACACTGTTAAACGTTGACCTGTGTGTTGACTTGGTGTTTTCTTTGTCAGAGGAGACTCTGCCAGCTGTTTTGCTTGTTCTTCGACATAGCAGGTCAGATTGTCCCATTGTAAGTGCACTTAGTAGAGGCGCATTCCTTTATAGATGTTTTGTTTTACAAAGCAGTGGCCTTGGCATGTTCTCAGTGGTGAAGCACATTTAATCACCACAATCCTATCCATTAGAACAGAGCTTCACATGGGTCATATCTGACTGTGCTCAAAAGTAAATGGTATCTGATAAGAAATGTCAATATAAGAAGCACTTGTATTGTGCACAATTGACATTTGATGTAAATGGCTGGAAAACGTGCTAAAAAAACCCCCAAAACTGTAAAGAAGTTCGTTTTAGACGTGGTAGTTGCATTGTAACATGTTTCCATTGACCTCTTATTAGAAATAAATGTGATAATGTGACACGATGTTCCTGCTACGTTGCCAAGACATTAAAAATAACTGGTGGCCTGTGATTGGCTGAGACAACCCAGACATTTCCTCCAGATGTCAAGATCACAGGGGGTGGATCCGATCGCTGTCAAACCTGCAAGAGAGGGACATAAATAATATAAATGGGCTGTAAGTGAACTGTGTGCCTTTATTCCACTTTAGTGGGAGTTTTGTATACGATGTCACATGTGCTTATACCATGTACTTTCCAATTAAATTCAACAAAGAAGCAGAGATTTAACAAAGCCAACTCCACTTTTGTGTAAATTTGAAATAATGAAAACGATAACAAGAAACCGTTTTCTTTCAAGTTTGTCTGTTTGGAGAGGCATGGTAAAATGCTTTGCAAGTCTTCTATCTACCTCAGTGTTATATATCAATGTGAAATAAACTGTAGACATACATATTAGGAGCCAATGTTAGTTATAGTATAGAGGTTGGGAACGGACACCTCCGTTAAGGGCTGTTTAAAATATAAAGCCTTTGGCACCAGAGATTATGTGTAATGGAGAGTTGTCACTTTCCATGTTATCATTCTGTTTGTGAGCTGGGCAATTCACGCAGAATTTTATGTAGGTGGTCTGAAGTGTGTCATGATAGCCAGGCCTGGAAAGCCTGCAGAGGGCCAACAAATATTAGAAAAAAGAAATAAGGTGCAGGGAATGATTTTGGTGGCATACACAAACTTTAGCACGAAGAGTTTAAATGCGCAGAAGTTCGTATTACTGTTCCATCCACAAATACAGAATAATCATTTAGTCTTAACTAGTGATGTAGCGAACTGTTTGCGAACGGTTCGCCACGGACTCCAGTCAGCAGACACATCCCGGCCAATCTGCAGCTGACCTTCCCTCCCAGACCCTCCCACCTCCTGGACAGCATCCATTTTGAAGGCAGCTTCACAATGGATGCTGTCCAGGAGGTGGGAGGATCTGGGAGGGAGGGTCAGCTGCAGATTGGCCGGGATGTGTCTGCTGACTGGAGTCCACGGCGAACGGTTCGTGGCGAACGGTTCGTGGCGAACGGTTCGCGAAAAGTTCACGAACAGTTCGCGACATCACTAGTCTTAACACTTGCTTATCCTTGATATGTAACACAGTCTCTTGTATCAAACCTGGCTCAGTGAGAAGTTGGTCAGTGGCCCAAAAGAAGAGCGACATCAAACAGGAACCAGAGTCCCAAATTGTGATCACCCGCTTAAACCCTCCTTATCAAAAGTAGGGATGAGAAGCCATGTATCCTGGCTTAATGTTTGACAGACAATATTGAATAAATGTCATCCTAATTTGTTTACATCTTTCTTAATCTTAGAAAACGTTTCTCATTCTTAATCAGGATGGTTCTGAAGAGAAAAAAATATATATATTTGTTCATGGTCTGTGACATGATGTGGGTTTTGTGGTTTTTTCACATGGTCTGTTTAAATAGATATCAAAGAAACCAGTTTCCTTCCTCTTAAAGCAGAATTTGTATTACTCGCACAGAACACCGCTACCAAGAAATGTCTGTTTATTTTCTCACTTTTGTTTTGTAATGATCAAAAAAAATGTATTTCCGACGTGTTCTATGTATCCAAGGGAAACGCACCTTTTCCTATAAGAAAGCCAAGGTTAAAGGTACAGTCTAAACCCTATAACCATCAAAGCGTGCTTTAGTGGTTATGGTGCAAGGAGTGCCCTAGAGTTCCCATTGTAAGTAGTCAAACAGTTTTTAGTGGTTATGGTTCTTGTAATTTTTGGAGTGTTCTTCTAACAGTTGTCATCATGCTGTGGTACCAGCTGGTTATATCTCAAAACTTTACCACCCGGGTCAGTGCAGTGTGAGCTATCCCATGCAGAAAAATCTGCAGGTGGCTGATTGCGTTGACTGATCCTTAGAGGTTAGGTGGTTTGTGTATTGAGAACTGCAATGTTCTTTCTCTTTAATGGTGTGTAGGAAATAGAATGGAAAACAACTTCTGATATACATTATCTTATGGTGGAAAAAGAAGAACAACGTTGGCTTTTATATTCCGTTAATCATTACATGCAGCCATTTCGGTTTCCCTTTAAATTATTGTAGTTCCAGTAAGCGTTGACCTCTCGGTGCTGAGTGAAAGTTTTCAAGGCATTTCTTTAGCATGTGAAGTGCTGCAGTGGTTAAGGAAATAGCTGTGTTTACATAATATTGGCTTCTGTAAAAATAGGTTTGTGGTGTAAGCCTCAAGGGATATGAAGAAGAATTTTAGATCAGCATTGTGTGTCTGCATTTGGAATTACTAATGTAGAGTAAATTTGAGAGCATAATATAAACAAGATTCTTTAGTTAGAAAAAATTAAAACAAACATGTTACTTGAAACACCTTTAAAATATCAAGAGAATTAGTCAGCGACTGCTGAAGAGAGAATAGTATCAAAACAGATGGATTTTAATAGAACACTAGAGTGTTAGGAATACAAAACTGCGCATGCGCCCATTAGTGCTTCCCCATAGGAAGCATTGAATCAACGCTTTCCTTTGAAGATTTTTAAGACGGTGGATGTTCTTTTGCAAAGTGTGAAGACATCCAATACCGTTTCTAAGAGGCTGTCTTAAGTTTTTAAAACATTGCCAAGACTGGTCCAACGTACGTATAGTCGTTGTGTAAAAAAAATAAATATATTTTCAGCTATTTCATCTTCAGGTTATTTTAGTTTACATACTCCTTTAGCAGGTTTATTCTGTTACATAGTACACCGCTCAATTTCATTACTAGTTAAAGCTGCACTGTCACTGTCTAGGGACTTTGACGAATTCACAAAGACCACCAACAGGGACATCATCATACCTGAAGCTGCTGCTCGTGGGCGCAGCCACCAAGTTCCGGTGGATCCTCCTGCAGGCGCCAGGAGCCGACCTCATTGCTGTACTCTCTTGCATACACAATAGTACAGCATTAAGGTCTGTGGAGGGTCCTGTGAGACTGCGGGATCTTCTGTACACCGAGCCAATTCCCTGCAGTCGTTATTGGTGATGGCTGTCGGGACTGAGTTTCAGAAAGTCAGGCAGAGGAAATATACTGAGACAAAGTAGTCCCTACTTTATCTCCGTATATCTCTTGACTGGGTGGGAATTTAATTGATATTTCAACACAGTGAAAATGAGTATTTAATAAAGATTCTATCATTTTCATGGGGTGACAGTGCCGTTTTAATAAATAATAATCACAAAGATTGCAGTAATTACATTTGTGCTGATCAGTTTTCTTAAGCCATAAAGAATTAAAAAGAAAACAATCTTCAGTGTGATTACACACGTAAATAAGTATGGTCTCATTCAAATGCTTCAAAACCTTTAAATAACCTCTGAGTTACTTCTTTGTCCTCAGTTAAACTTGTGACGTACAGTGAAACGGAACAATATTTTTGGCTGCTTTGTGTAATTCCAAAGTTTACTAGCCCTTTTGTACAGTGTGGACGATTAGGATAAACATTACAGACAATATGGACTGAGGTTTGGGCACAGGACACTATTTAAAGGAACCGTGCATGATGACGTTAAACACCACCAATGCTTCTTAGAGAGACACTGGAATTAGTAGGATCATTGCATCAAAATGATTTCTCTGCCCCTGCCATAGGTCCATAATGTCTGTGGGAAGCATTTAATTGGGTGGACGTTATCAGTATTGTGATTGCAGATGTATAAAATCCTGAAGGACAACAAATTCTTTTCCTTGGAACTCAATGGTTAAATTTAAATGTGGTTTATTCTGTCATCAAATAAAATGCAGGCAACGCTTCGCCACCCTCCATGTCTTCACCAAGAGTCTCTAAATGGTGTGAGCAATACAAATGGTGTGTTGAAACGTTGCCTTCGCTTTATTTGACGGCTGAATAAATCACACAAGTTCTATTTAGCCGTTGATTGCCAAGGACTATCATAACCTTACTTGTTAGTATCAGCACCTAAATTATCTTTTTTTAAA
The DNA here is from genome assembly GCA_933207985.1 of Pelobates cultripes. Lineage (NCBI taxonomy): Eukaryota > Metazoa > Chordata > Amphibia > Anura > Pelobatidae > Pelobates > Pelobates cultripes. Next base: position 119,097,509 of record OW240923.1, on the reverse strand, counting down.
TGCTAAAAGGACACATGTAGCTTTAAAATAATGCATTAATTGTAAAAGTTACAGCGTTATTCACTTAAGTGAGAATTTAAAGTTAATTCCACATCTCTGGCCAAAGTAGCCAATACTGAAATAAAGCGGTCTAAGAGACTTTTTTCTAATTTCACTACTTCGGCCTAAAATTTGAAATCCACTTTGAATTCTCACTTTCGCGAATAAGCCATGTAAGTGTTTAATAAAAAAACAACTACTTTTTGTAGCGGCATAACGAACTATTACTGGATCCCAAAAACATATAATGCCTTTTGGCTGGATATTGCCAGCGTTACGGTCTCATGAAATTGACAATTCACCATACTCACCCCCCTGTAGAGCAGACGGGGTCAGGGTGTCCTGAAATAACAGATTCCCTAACAGCCATTGCAAATATAAAAATAATTATATATAAATAATTATAAAAATAATTTGTGCAGTTGCCCTGGGAGCAAGCCACCTCTGTGCTTTCAGTACGTTTTGTAGCAAGATTGACCCTGTCCCTCTCTTCTTGCCGATAGTTGAGAAAACGTGTGGTTTATTTAGCAGGTTTCCTATAATTTGTGAGGAAAAAAACAGCGATTTTACTTACTCTGAATGTGATACTGATCTGTTTAAAAGGAGTCTTTCCCTTTAATATGATTAAAGAGTGATTAAAAGATTTAAGCCTCTTTAAATGCCAGTTCTACTGTGGCTTGGCACATTCAGCTGGCACCTTATTACTCTCCTCCTATCGTTAAACACCGTTTGCATCCGATTAATGTTTATTCCTTGTGTGTGTTTTTTTTTATCATTAGGGGTGCAGTGAGTGAGGATGGCAGAAGCTCACCAGGCTGTAGCGTTCCAGTTTACGGTAACTCCAGATGGCATCGATTTAAGATTAAGCCATGAAGCTCTCCGTCAGATCTACCTGTCCGGCCTTCACTCCTGGAAGAAGAAATTCATCCGATTTAAGGTAGCGTAAATATTCTCAGGCTAACGAGGAAGACTTAGCTTGAGCAGCAGCTGTGATTGGTTGAGTGTCAGCTGAAACTTTCAGCCTATCACAGCCCCCACTGCAGGTATGAAACTGTATGGCTAGAAGGAAGTGTGTAATCTTAGCCATAGCCATACCGTCATAAGGGGCTGGGCTTTGACTGGCCACTGACCCTAATTTAGTATTAAACTGCACAAAAAGACACTAAATTGAGTTACATTGACAGGGGACTCCAGGCACTATAACCAATTCAGTTAGATAATATGGCTATAGTGCCTATAGTTATCCTTCAAAGGATTCAATGTAAATACAAATTATAAAGTATTGCCTGTTTGGTGTCAAAACAACAAGTCCAGCCTGGAGGAGATGCATTAGTTTAAAGGATCAATGTCTTGCCCAGTTATTAGCTACAGGGATCACAAAGTGACCTCCCACCAATCAGAAGCCTTTGCTACAGGAGTGTTTGTTTGTCTAGGATTGTCTGCACAGAATGCAGGAAGAACACATACGTACTGCGTGGATAATTTAATTTATGTGGCACACCCTGGGATCAGACATGCAGGCATAAATCTTACCAAACCAGCCACATTGCAGGAGGGGTTTAAATGATATGTAGTTAATCTACAATAGCAGTTCCATTAATTATATGAGCGGTACTGCTTTATAAACAGATAGTAGCCATTCCACTCATGCTATCAGCCCAGTAAGACTAACTAACAATTTCCACTGGGCATTGGCAAGTAGAAATTCTCCCCTTGTGAGTGTGGCATGGACCCTCCAGGTTGGCAGTGACAAGTAACTTAGGCCTGGCTAATAGCATAGGACTTAACATTTCCAGCGTTGTCCTAGTGTACAGTTTAGTGAAACCGGGCCGTGTGAAACCATTTACAGAGCTCCCGCCTTGGAGGGCTTTGTACACATTTATTCTAATATCTTTAATCTTTGTGTACGCACACCTTGGAGAGCATTAACATAGCTGACCTAGAAGGACTGTCTTCCAGTTGCCTTATTGACCGTTCGCAGCTATTTCATAACTGAGTGTGCCTGTTTAGTGGCGTTTGTTACCATCACCCGACATGTAGTCTGCACCTGTAAAGTTGTTATGGTGCTTAGAGTTACCAATTAATAACAGCAGAGATACTAATGTAACAATATGGGTTGTTTGGCGCGCACAGACAGCTGGCCTACATGTTGCATCACAGATCTTGCTAAACTACAACTCCTGTCTAATTAGATTGTGCCTGAGAGCAATGAGTGATGCTGTTCAGCAACAGCTGTCGAGTTTACTCGTCCCTTATCATTGCTCCAGAGACTATAATAGCTTCGGAGTACTTTCCCATATATTATATTCTAGTGTCTTTAATCATTGTGTATGTTGCACAGAGCGTTGGAATACGCCGACACATTATGTATTGATGATTGTGGTGACTATGGACCCGCTATTTTATGCAGAATATATGTAATCCATTATGAATCCATTTAGCACACTTTAAAGGTGTTTATTGCTTGGCTACTTATTGTTACTTTACATGAGGATATTTTAACACATACATTCAGCGATATTACAAATATGGACAATATATATATATATATATATATATATATATATATATATATATATATATATATATATATATATATATATATATATATATATATATATATATATATATGCCGTGTATATATACATATTGTGTGATTTGCATTTACAACATTGCAATCACAAACAGGAAGCATAGTTACAAATAAAGTCTGTGCAGGAGCAGACTCTGGGGACAAGTTGACATTAAAGTGCTGTCAGAATAAAATGTGGTTATTCACCAAACAACGAATTCTGATGACTTGGAAAAGAAATTGCTAACGTTAGACAAAATAGGAAGAATTCTCTATTATCTTGTCATCCATCTAGTTTGGCCAAGTTGAGCCCTACATTTTTAATTACACAAATTTAAAAATGCCAAAATGTAATTGTGTGTTTATTTTTTTCCTCTTACAGAATGGAATCCTCACCGGTGTCTTCCCTGCAAGTCCTTCCAGCTGGTTTATCGTAGTTGTTGGTGTAACATCTGCCTCTATATATTCCAAAGTAGATCCATCATTTGGATTGGTTGAAAAGATAAATCATACCCTTAGCACAGCGTAAGTTGTTTGTGCACACTAAATATTTTATATGACTCGTACACCTCTCCCTAAAATGAGAGCTGTTTGCCCCATCTTTTTTAAAGAGGAACTGTTGCTTCTCTACACGGGACCCTTTTTTATTTCCTCACCCCAGTAATCAATACCGGGTTGATAAGTTCTGTGGGAACCTACTTACCTTAGTGGCACTTTTATGTGTAGGGAGACATCATCGCCCCGAGGCTACAGTAGTGTTTGTCTAGGATCGTCTGCACAGAATGCAGGAAGAACACATACGTACTGCGTGGATAATTTAATTTATGTGGCAAACCCTGGGATCAGACATGCAGGCATAAAATGTAAATTAATCAAAACTACTGAAAATCTTTTTGGAACCGAAGCACAACCAAAAGCCAGCTTTTAGAAAGATATTTGGTTATACAAACATCTCAGTAGTAGTTGTTCCATTGTAAATGTCAATTTTGAGATCATTTGCCAACATAGCACAATTAATTTTTCCTCTTCAGAAGTAATTAATGTGGGTTAGAAGAATGAAAAGAGACTAGCTTAGTTTTTATATCCATCATACCAATATGTGATAACTCCATAGAAAATAGTTAAAATCAACATGCACCTATTTGTAGGAGAGTCTCCTTTCCTGGTGTGCCAAACACCCAGCTCCACACAACCAGTGCAGAATGCAGCAAATTGGAGCAATGCACCAGCAATCCTTGTCTAGTTTGCACTCACTGTATCGTGATCTCACAAAAATGAGACAACGTTTCGACTATATACTGGGGCCTTTTAAAATTAGTTGTAAGTCTTGCAAACTACTTTGTCTTGGAGATGTTGGAACAACCTGTAGATGATTTACAGATCATGGTTTTTATAACAATTTGTCCTTAAAGGGTCACTATAGTCACCAGAACAAATACAGCTTATTGTACAGTACACAGATTATTGTATTTGTTTTGGTGAGTATAATCAGTCCCTTCATGCTTTTTGCAGTAAAAAAACACTGTTTTCAGAGAAAAGGCAATGTTTACATTACAGCCTAGTAATAACTGCACTGGCCACTCCTCAGATGGCTGCTAGAGGTGCTTCCTGGGGCATTGCTGCACAATGTGACTGACATTCAGTGTTTCCACCCTCTGTATGCAGGCACTGATATTTCCCCATAGAGATGCATTGATTCAGTGCATCTCTATAAGGAGATGCTGATTGGCTAGGGCTGTTTGGCTTGTGCTGGTTCTGCCCCTGATCTGCCTCCTTGACAAGCGCAGCCAGTTATATGGAAGAGCATTGTGATTGGCTGAGTTCAATACTTCTGATGATGTCAGCCAAGAAAGCAGATCAGTGGGAGAGCCAGCATCAACAGACTGGAATAAAGGTAAGATTTTACTATATTTAGGGGGGCCAGGAGGCATAGATAGATACATGTTTGTGTTCTGACCCTATAATGTTCCTGTAAGGATCCTATTCCAAAACAAAATGAACCACTCAATGAATGACTGCAGGACGGCATGGGACCTAGTGTTGAACAGGTAGACATTCTATACTGGTATCTCTGTAGAGATCAGATTGCAATGATGGCAAACGGTAACATTTGGTCCATAAGGTGCTAATGGATATCAGACAAACCGTTAATATTTTGGGGTAACAGCTTTCTTCCCAGCTGTAAACTCTTAAAGGACCACTATAGTGCCAGGAAAACATACTCGTTTTCCTGGCACTATAGTGCCCTGAGGGTGCCCCCACCCTCAGGGTCCCCCTCCCGCCCGGCTCTGGAAGGGGGAAAGGGGTAAAAACTTACCTTTTTCCAGCGCTGGGCGGGGAGCTCTCCTCCTCCGATCCTCCTCCTCTCCTCCCCGTCGGCTGAATGCGCACGTGCGGCAAGAGCTGCGCGCGCATACAGCCGGTTTCATAGGAAAGCATTTGCAATGCTTTCCTATGGACGCTTGCGTCTTCTCACTGTGATTTTCACAGTGAGAATCACGCAAGCGCCTCTAGCGGCTGTCAATGAGACAGCCACTAGAGGCTTTGGGGGAAGGCTTAACCCATTCATAAACATAGCAGTTTCTCTGAAACTGCTATGTTTATAAAAGAATGGGTTAAGCCTAGCTGGACCTGGCACCCAGACCACTTTATTAAGCCGAAGTGGTCTGGGTGCCTAGAGTGGTCCTTTAAATACAAATGTCCCCTTTAGAAATGGAACAGCTTTTATAACTGTACAAATTAAACCTCATAATAAGCATTGAACTCCCTGTCTTCCTGGGTGTCACTTTCTTTTCATTTTTAGTCTTCTGGACATTTGCATAGACTTACAGTATAATAAATCTAGTCCTATCTCAAGGACGCCGTAGCACAAGAATAGTAAACAAACGGGAGTATAAATGCCTATCTGAGTTGGGTAATCTCAGTAGCACTAAAAGAAATTTGCGCCAATCTACTCTTCTTAAGAGTCATCAGCTGCACTTTGTACTCAAAAGTGTTCTTTTCCTGGGAAATGGATTTCCAGAAACTGATAGCACAATTAAAGAACAGTTAATGATATCATAGATTGATTGACCTCACCTGGTAATGATTGAACATTATCTGTTCATTGAACTCCACGCTGGAGTTGGCCCCAAATGTTTAAAGCACTGCATAAAAAATGCTTTAAATAAAATATTAAATAAATAAAATGGAAAGCAAATCTATTTGTGTACAGCTTCGGATTTCACTGATACCTGACCGCATATTCTAACCTTTCTTTTAAGTTAATTGGGAACGCAGAACATATCCCACAAAGCTATTCTTGGCTGCTAATTAGTTTATGTATCAGCAGGTAGCATATGTTACATTTCTAAATTTGTAGAACAGACTTTAGTACGATTTAAAAACAAGAGGGGGAGAGGGACAGAATTGAGGGATACACCAACATTATGGGTAAAACAAGGTATCGTCAGGACAGCATGAGGTACGTTTTTGGAACTGCTAGACGTAGTTGAGATCACTGATGGAGTACTACTCAAATTAATGCAGAACGTGGGAGAACTTAAATTAGGGAAATCCTGTTTATTGAGTACATTTTCTTTGATATCCGAGGAGGTATTCTGTTTATTTTGTTATTGCAATGGCTTTGTGATCCCTTCCAGGATATACGTATGCATATCCCCCAGCCCCCCCAAACCTTTTTGGAATCACACAGTTTAACCCCTTAAGGACCAAACTTGTTCATGTGTCCTTAAGGGGTTAAAGGAATACTGTAGTGCCAGGAATACAAAGCTGTATTCCTGGCACTACCGATCCCTCTGCCGCCCCACTCCCCCGGTGCTGGGTCGAAGCTCCCCTCCCTCCTCTATCCTGTGACGAGCGGGGTCCAATACGCATGCGCGGCAAATGCTGTGTATGCATTAGACCTTCCCATAGGAAAGCATGGAATCAATGTTTTCCTATGGGGAAAAATCTGAGGCTGGAGGTCCTTATGCAGAACGTGAGGACGTCCAGTGTTCGATACCGGACCAAAGGTCAGTTTCAATTCAGGAAGCACCTCCAGTGGCTGTCTCGTAGACATTATTTTAGACAGCCACAGAGGGCCCACTTAGAGCTGCAATGTAAACATTCTCTGGAACTGCAATGTAAACATTCTCTGGAACTGCAATGTAAACATTCTCTGGAACTGCAATGTTTTACATGACAGCACTAAGTGCAAAATGGTTACAGCACCCAGACTACTTCAATTAGCTGAAATGGTTTGGGTGCCTACAGTCTCCCTTTAAGTTCTGGTGAAAATAATTAGAATGTTTGAAGAGCTATTTAATAGGGATAGACTGGTATCATTACTTTTTTTGTTCTCCACTCTTTAATCAGGCAAATCAGACTCTTCCTTATGACTCTAACAGCGTGTCTTTATTTAAGTTACAGTTGTTGGGAATTCAAAGTTAATTTCAAATTTAAGGCCATAATAATCGATCTGAAAAATTCTCCAAATCAGCCATGCTTTCTGACAGCTATTTGGGCTGAAAATGTGAAATTCACTTTGAATTTCCAAAAATGTCTCTTACTTTTCCCACCTGTAGAAAGATAGTGTATTTGATAGTATATTTCATGTTATGAAGGTCACTCAAACAGTACATTGCGTAAGGTGCAAAGTTCACATTGATAATGCACATGTTACGTAGTTGTGAAGTTTAATTTCAGAATATGTTATGTTCCAATGTTGATCCAGAATAAGGTGAATGCTTTATAGTTACTTGGCTTTTTTTCCAGGAAAAAACACACTTAAACTATTTATTTTTTACATGAGTATACATACTCGTGTATCTAAATAGTATTTTACTAATGAGATATATGAGTAAGATGCCCATAGAACAATTTGTAAACAAAAAAACGCATTTAGAGTTGTTTTAATTGATCACTCTGAGAATGGTAGCTGAGTAAAAATGGCTCTTTGATGGGGGTAGGGGGGTAAAGAGAAAGTTATGAAAACATAAACCCAATTCATATCGGTCTCCTCGTGTAGTTTTGTGTGATCTCCAGGGTCCCGCAAGTTATTAAAGTTTAAGGTGGTAATGATGTATTTGTTGTAAGTATGTCATAAATGTACTGGTGGGGAAGTGTTTGTAAGGAGTTAAATAAACCTGTATTCCTGAATCTATATTATCCCTAACTTTAACAATCTTTCTTCCTATCCCAATCTTTCACCTTAGAATAGTGCTTTTAAAAACAAACATAATAACAATACAGTTCTTCTAAATTGTTCTGTACATGAAGTGAGGTAAACCATTTCCGGCAAAGTCACTATATAAAATGTGCTTAGAATTTATGACATTATAAGGAAATGAGGAATATCATTAGAAATAAAACATGCTCCTTAAAACAGATGTCACTTTTTGGGGTCTTTGCATACTTTACGAAGACCCCTGAAAGTGACATCCCGGTTATGGTCTGGTAGCCGCGGGGTTGAGTGAAAGGTAGGTTTGCTTACCCGAAGCTGACCTGATCTTCATTAGCTCATCGTACCTCATCTACCAGGAGCCACGTCAGTGCTGTAATCTCGCGCATGCCTGAATCCCACAGCTGTCACCTGTGAAATAATCAAGTGACCAAGCCATTGTAACACTATAAATCTAGATTTTCAACGTTAAAAAAATAATTTAAAAAAATTGGAAAGCTTTGTTTTTAATGCAGATAATTCTTACTAGATTCATAACCCAACAATGGAGGTCACAGCAGCAGCCAGTCAATAGTCTTGCAGTTTACGGACTGTACGACTGGTTAATAGTTGTGTCCTGGGTGCTGGGCTTTCAAGATTAAATTCAAAGATTTCCCACCCCCTACTTTGTTGTTATGTAACTATGTGCTTTTATTCGTATATGATTCTCTACAAAACGGTAACCTTCCTGTTTAATTAAAATATATATATTTTTCCTCCCAAGGGGGTATATGTCGATGACCAGCCAGACTCAGAATATCGTCAGCGGAGTGCTTTTTGGCACAGGCTTGTGGGTGGCACTTTTTGCAACAATGCGCTACTCGCTAAAGACGCTTCTCTCTTACCACGGCTGGATGTTTGCTGAGCACGGCAAAATGCCTACCACAACTAGGATCTGGATGGTAAGTGGACCTTGACTTTCAATTTCATGGGTGATAAAACTTGCTTCTAGGGAACTGTCATATTTTGAAATAAACTGAGTGTTTAGTGCATAGCCTAACTTACTTTCCCTTTCTGGGCTGTAAGACACAATGACGTTACGAGAACTTTCAATATTATTCCCATCTTTTTCAATAGCTGTCTAGTATTTTGTTTTGCGTTACACACAGATGAAAATTGCCGTGTCCATTAAAGCAGAGAGACATCCTGTATCCATTACTTTCATCTGATTATTGCATTTGTTTTTGTATTGCAGGGACTGGTAAAGCTCTTTTCTGGCCGCAAGCCAATGTTGTACAGTTTTCAATCATGTCTTCCACGTCTTCCGGTGCCACCTGTTAAAGATACTGTTAAGAGGGTACGTGCTATGCTCATCCAGTTAATTTTGTTGCAATAGAGGAAAGGTCTAAAGGGTGAAACGTTTCTGCATCGTTAGTACTTCCCAAACCTCAGGCTGGTGATGGCTTGCCCTGCAACACCAGCTGTTTGTGATCTATCTTTAGAAGGGCAGTGCATCATGGGAAATGTAGTTTGCAAGTGGCTATGGTGCAGAGGAGGCTATCTGTGCCTAGACAATGAAAAGCTAAACTTGTAACTTTGCAAAACTCGATCTAGAATTTCGTTTCTGAAATTTTCATAAAATGTATTTATATTTTCTAAAATATTCTAATTTTGTAATATATGGTGTGTGTTTTTTAAGGGTGGATATTATTACATGTATTTGCACAAAATATTTCAAGAACTGAGCAAAAAGCATTTTATATTTAGAGAACTTTGACAATGGTAAAAAAATAATTTTCTTTCCAAGCATATTAAATATTTGATAAAAGAAAGATCATTTGAAAAGCTGTGATTGGAATTCTGCAAATCACAGAAAAATGAACTTTTTTTATTTTGCAATTTACTAAACTAGATACGTAGGAAAAAGCATTAATAGGTTACTCTAAAATCAACTTATTTTTTTCATTTACTCTACATTATTCATTAGCCTTGCTGGATAACACTCTCCATCTGACATCACTGCCTCCCTCTGTCTGGGTGGTCTATTACAAAAAAACAATTTTGGGGGAGCACAGAATCTAAGAAACAGAACCCGGAGTAGCAATTGTTAGTATCACAATACATTCACATTTCTTTTTCTTTTTTTTTCTTATAACTTTGGAAGGGTTTGCGAATGGAAATAAATATTCTGCTGATTATCCTACTAAATAAGTCTCAATGTAAAAATATACTTGCATGAGCTAGTAGAGGTCGTTACTAATCCAAAGGTAATATAATCAATGCAGAAAGAGAAACTTAAACCAATATAAATCATTTATTTATTTTCTCTTTTGGTTAAACATGTTGTTGAAAAGATCCTTTTTTTTTATTTTTATTGTATATACCTTTTTTAGGAAGAAGCTAAGAAAAGGTAGGTTTTTGTGAACGATGCTATTGTGTTTTCATTAATCACAAGAAAGAAAAGCATCTAACATGATATATGCTTCTTACCTGCTCGTTTCAGTTAAATTACGACTGTTATGTAAGGTGCTGATCTAGCGCTTTGTTTTAAATTGCCACAATGTTGGACACTTGCGCAGTGCAGTGCAGATCTGCGTTGGTCATCTTCAACCATTTATAGAAAAGATATCATTTTGTTCAGCACATCTAGGAAAATATATTTCTCAGTCTTTAGAGGTTACATTTTGAGACTGTTATAGTCTCTGAAGTCTTTACTTGAAGGACAACTGCCATCAAATTTTCTTACATTGACTGAATTATATTTTTTTTAATTGTGTATAGCAGGCAGTAGGACAGGTAACAAGTGTCTGACACAGTATGGTTGCTCATCTGGATAACAAGTCATAATTTCTCTCCCACACCCAAAAACAAATGCATCATTGAAATTTTCTTTTTAATAAGTTTCATTACATGTAATCAACTTTTAAAAAGAGAACACCGTTTTCTGCTCTCTAAGGGCATCTGTTACAAGAAATTGATTGGTCCAGATTTTTTTATCTAGAGGAATAAACATCTCTTAGATAAACCGTAATCTATTTTACAAAGCTTGACAAATAAACACAGTGTAAATGCAGTAATATAAGACTCCCCGAGTGATGCAATTTGTCTACCAGTAGCATCAGTTTTGGTGGTTCTTCTTTGCAAAAGTCTGGATCTAACCGCACACGGCTCCAGTATCAGTTTGTGGGTATCTGAGACGTATGCAGTAATGCCTGGGCTGTCTGTCTTCTTGGATGGCATAAACCCTCCTGGGAAATTAATATCCAGTGATGGTATAAAGAATTATGGGCTTCTACAATATTCATACACCCTTCACCTATTTGAAGGCCTTTATTCAAAACCATACGTCCGACAGTAGCAAAATGATCCTTCACTAATTTATATATATCCGCTATTTGCTTCACAGTGTGATATATAGCATTATAGAATACATATCCATGTAATAATATATTTTCATATTGAAAATACATTAAAATTTGAATTTGCTGGTCGGATGGAAATTAAAAATGCCTGCATGCTTGCGTACACATATATTTTAAAAATAGGATCACTAATCTATAATAAAGCACACAGCTAATCAGACTTGGCTTTTTAATACGTTTCTATAAAAAGCTGTAGTTACAAAATCAGAATTGCTTTTTTTTCTCTCGTTAAGGAATGTTATTTCAGAATGAAAGTTGGACAAATGTCGGTGAACCTTGTACAAACATAGTAGATATATAGTACACAGGATAGCATTGTGCACAAAATTACGGTACTTATCAACAATAATGTTTTATTATTATTACCGGCAGCAGGCAGAGTACCTTCTTTTTAACTATAATAAAAGGAAAAGTACAGGGAATATCTGAGCTGTTTTGGTTTTAATAATGCAAACCTCTTGTCCCAAAACTGCTAAGAATCCATCAGTTATCATATAGGTATTTACCAGTGGATTGTGATCCCTTTAAATTTGACATATACGTGTTTAGATTCCTTTAGTTTGTTACCGTTACTACATTCCATGTTTAAGTTTCAAAGTGATCCTTTCCTAGATGAATGTATTCTGGTAAATTTAAAATAAATAAATAAAAAGCGCACAATAGGTTTGATGTTCGGTTGAGCAATATTGAGCTACATTGCAGAAAATAACATTTTATTTATCTTCCAGTATATATATCAAATTTCTGGCAAATGCATCAATAAAGTCATTATTGAGTAACGATCAACCAAACTCTCGCAGAGCTTTTAAATTCGATTTATTAATTGTTTTTTGTTAATTGAGGTTAATTGTAAAATGTTGTGTGAACAGGGCTCCTATTCAACATTAATTATTATTGTTTAAATCGTATCATTAGATATTCTTAATCTGTCGTGTCTCACAATTGTATGGTGCTGCACACACATTGTGGGAAGGAAATGGCTGATAGGTGCTTACGTGAGCATGTTTTGGTAAAAGCATTACAATGATACAATGAATAGTAAAAATGCTGGGCTTTAAATTAACATTTCTTTCTTTGTTTTGTCCTTAAAGTACCTGGACTCTGTTAAACCCCTTATGGATGAGCAGCAGTTCAACAGAATGAACGGTCTTGCCAAAGATTTTGCCATTAACTTGGGACCAAGACTCCAGTGGTACTTAAAGTTGAAATCTTGGTGGGCCACCAACTATGTAAGTCAGACTCGTTTTACTGTAAAGCATTAAGCACGAGTAACGTGTGTGTGTGTGTGCGCTGTGCTGTAACATTGTTATTGGATAGGTTCTGTCTTTTTTAAATGTACGCTTATTGGTTTTGACAACATAGAAAACCTACAAAAACAACAATGAAAAAAAACAAACAAAGAAAAGGCTTTGAACATGACAGCGGGAAAACATTCATACCATAAGCAATGGCATCGAGGTTCTGTCTGTACGTAGTGAGATGATGTATGAAATCATGTCCAGCATAAGTGACAAGAAATCAAACAGGAGTAAACAGTAACACCGTGCCACCTGTCTCTCTCCCATGGGGGGGCAGTCAAACATCAACTGAAGGGAGTGTGCATGTGTGGGGAGGCCCCATGTTTCCAGACTTTTATTTCCACATTTTGGAGAAGGCCCCTTTAATTGTCCCTTTAATTCTTTGGGAAATCTCTTTGTAAGTGTGTATGAGGCATATTTTGTCCTTAAGCCCTTCTTCCATTTATTACACATCATTACATTGTTGTGAATCTTCCATGATACAAATATCCCTCTGGTATTGAGGTTGCGATCTGCCTTTAAATGCCACAAACCAGTGAAGGGTTAGCCGTCTCCTGACCTCAGCACTCGAGTGGGAGAAATATGTGTTTCTTCTGCACTTTGTATCTTCAGACCGTTAACCTCGTTCCAAATAAATTCCCTGGATTATTTTTTTTTAAATTATTTTATTTTAAACTTTTCATTTTTAAATGTAACCAAAATATATTGAGTTAACTTGTTTCACTTTGTGTTGTTTTCTATTCAGGTTAGCGACTGGTGGGAAGAATACATCTACCTCAGAGGCCGAAGTCCAATCATGGTTAATAGTAACTATTATGCAATGGTAAGCGTTTTTATCTCTGTGAAAGATCTGAACAAAGTATCAGGCTCTAAATTTATTAGGGAAAACCACTTTTGCTTCCTGTTACCCCAGGATGCATTCATGGGATTCCAAAGGACCTATTTATGGCTGTTAATAGGGTGCTGCAGACTACAGGCAAAGCTCACAATGACTTATTGCATATTTGGTATCCATGGTAATTTAATATTAAACGGCAAGAGAGCAGTCCTTCACCCCCTCCTCCTTCCAGTTTTTAATTATAAATTGACTTTAACCCCTTAAGGACCAAACTTCTGGAATAAAAGGGAATCATGACATGTCACACATGTCATGTGTCCTTAAGGGGTTAAATACAGTGACTTGAACAATGTCCAACTCCTAACTCTTAACACCCTAACAACATTATAAGTGCCGCCATTGCACTTCATGCAGAATGATGTGTATTGACATCAGCCATGAAAGCTAATGGGAAATAGTGGGGGGAACGCTTTATTTCCAAAGGTTACCAACGATTGGCAATTACATGAGACAAATTAGTTCCTTTTTTTGTTTCTGACTTTTGTTTTTTTAAATGAGGATATGATTGCAGCTAAAACGTGTAAAATTCTATCCTATTAATCCATTCCATTTCTATTGAATTCTTCTTTCCTATGAAAAAGATCCCCCCTCTCCCCCCCTCTGAATTTATGGCATTGGCTGCGCCTTTTTATGGCTTGAAAAAAGAACCGTGTTTGTTTCAGGTTAATTACAGAGCCCTGTGTGATTGCATTCAGACATTCTTCTTTGAATAGTTCCTTGTACATAGAGTTACCTGCACCAAATGTTGTTAATATGGAGACCAAAGTACACTACGCAAGAACAATGACTAATCCAGTGAAGTAGGCTCTGATTTTGTTCTGCTGCATTCTCACCCTGGATGCTGAGCCAGCGCTGAGCATTGTTGTGGTTAATCTCTATGTAGGGAAATAACCTTATGGGCTCAGAAGGCTGGAAATGCTTAGTTATGATTACCTTAAAGGGATACTATAGTGCTAGGAATACAAAGCTGTATTCCTGGCACTGTAGCTCATATTGACCCCAGCTTCGGTGAATAAAGTGTTAAAGAATATTTATTTACTTACCTGATTCCAGTGCTGATGTCCCTTGGCGCTGGGTCGTGCCTTGGCCTCACCATAGGAAAGCATTACATTTTTAATGTAGAGCGTGAGTACGTCCAGCGTCACTTAGCGGACCAAAAGTCCATTAACATTCCGGAAGCGCCTCTAATGGCTGTCTGGTAGATTTTTTTAAGGGCTTCTCTGTTCCTTTGGAATTCTCCCCCCCCATGATATCACACTCTCCCCTAGTCCTTCACATAGTCACTAAAAGCACACATCTTTAGCAAAGCCTACTATCTCCGTGTGACACTTCTCCCATTACAATTACCCATCTCGGTTCCATTGTCTCCATAACCCACTGTTTGCTTGTCACACACCACTTTTACCAACTTATTGTGACACCCAAAACATATCCCTCCTCCCCTCTGACATGCTGGTATTTCTGTGTGTCCTCATAGATTGTAAGCTCATTTTCCTCTGTTAATACTTTGTATCCCATTCTGTAATTGTAAAGCGCTGCAGAATTGGGCGCTATAAAAGTACTAATACTTTGTAGCCACTAATAAATATATAATATCAGCTGTTATTATGAACCACTTACAACAGATATTTAGTGGCCAGGTTAGAAACTAACCACAAGTGCTTTCTACATGTTAACACCTAGTTGAATGGCATCCGTTTCATCACTGTGTCTCTAATACTTTATCATCAACAAGCCAAATGACCAAATATTCTCCTAAACCATGCATGTTTTTGTGTTTTTCTCTTGTAGGATTACCTGTATGTGTTGCCAACTCGTATCCAAGCTGCAAGAGCTGGTAATGCCATTCATGCAATCTTACTCTACAGAAGGAAACTGGACAGAGAGGAGGTCAAACCGGTATGTCAAAAATGGTGCCATTGTAAAGAGAGAGGCTGACTGGCTGTGAGAGGGAGAGAGAATTACAAAATATGAACAGATCACCATATGTCTCTAGTGTATAGGACATCCTTAGCATGTTCATCGGTATTTATTATGAAAAACGTATTAAATTTGCTGATGGCCTTAAAGAAAGAAAGTTATAAAATAAAGGCATTTTTCATAAATAGATTTTCAACTTATGTGACGATAGCTGAGCAGGGGAATTTTTCCTGATCAGTTATTTTATTTAGGCCTTAATTTTGAGTTAAAATTACTAGGATTCAGAGTTTATGGGATGTAAAATCTATTTTTTTTAAAATACGTTAATACTAGATTTAGTTAAATCAATTTCTATAAAAGGCAAAGACAAGGCATCCGATATAAACATATTCGCTAATTAACTATTAAATAATTACTCCATTAATTATAATAACTACATCCAGTTGTAGTGGTTATGACGTTGGAAATCAAATCTCTTTTTTGATGAATGCACATATAAAATATATGTTGTATAAATGTACATTTACTTTAACAGTATATATTCAACTTGGACGTGAATTTAGTTATTTTACACATAATTTGCATGAATATATTTCCAATTTATACATCTTAAATTATACTAACTTTTAGTATTATGCAAATTAGTGTTTATTGTGTTATTTTAGCTCAACTAACTCGTTTATCGACTAAAGAGCAAGTTTTATGTTGACAACCATGGCCTTTATTTTAAATTTAGTTTAGTAAAACTTTAGTAAAAAGTTACTCTTTATTCTTTAATTAATAGACTCTCCTGTTCGTAGGTTATCTTATAAATCAATTGTACTGATGCCAAAGACAGATCACAATTTAAACGTGTACTGGGGTGGCCAAGAAATAGATCTCCCAACTGTCACATAACTACAAATCCCATGAACGTTTGTCAGTCTAAATGCTAGTAAACCATCGTGGGGGTTGTAGTACTACAACAGCTGGGAATCTACCATTTGGTCATCCTTGATAATGTCTGACCCTTTTTTTATCTGAAAAAAATTGTTGAATACCAGTTTGCTGTGAACCAGTCACATTAAACTTTAACATTAAGAAGAGTATTAAAGGGACACTCATTGTAGTGGTCTGGGTGCAGTGTCCCAGGTTAACTCCACCTCTAGTGTCTGTCCACCAGAGAGCCACTTGAGGGACTTCCAAGCTGTTAGAGCGACTCTTGGTCGCCTAACTGACTCTGGACGTCCTCACACTATACATGGGGACATCCAGTATCACTTAGAGCCCCATAAGAAAGCATTGAATAATTATTTTCTATGGAGAAATCCTTAGGTGAGCGTGACCGTTGCCGTGCATATGGATTAGGTCTTCTTCGCCGGCTGACAGACCCAAGCCAGCGCCAAGGGCATCGGTGCTGGACCCAGTTAAGTGACAGAATGGGGGGCTTTACTGATGGGGAAGCTATTAATGCCAAGAAAACAAGTTTTTTTTTTTTTCCTGGTGCTATAATTTCCCTTTAAATAAATCTGTCTCGAAAATTTATAGAATCTTTTATAGAATACTCATTTTTGACTGAAATTCCCACCCGGTCAAGAGATCTACGAAGATAAACTAGGGACTACTTTCTTTGTATATTTTCTCCACCTGTCTCTCCTTGACTGTGGACAGGGCTGCAGAGTCAGTCGCGTCAGCTGTCACCAGTGACAACTGCAGGGAATTGGCTCGGTCTATGGAACATCCCGTGGAGTCGCTGAATCCATTCATGGACCTCCGTGCTATACTCTCCTGACAGTGCAGCTTTAAGAGAGAGATCAGATATGTTGAGCTTACATTAGTTACATTGCAAATAGAGGTTTTCTAAAATAGCTTTAGAAACCAACCGACGTTTGGGGGGTGGGGGGAGAAATAAATATGTTATACGTAAATAGATTATTTTAAGGGACAGGCCACTTTAAAGAAAACATTTTCTTAATAAAAAAATATATATATTTTGTCCAAGATTTGTGACCTTTTCTTTTGATTTTTTTGTGTCTGATTCCTGCTGAGACATTGGAGATCTCAATGTCTTTGCTTATCAATGTATGTAATGTCTGTGTTTCCATTTTGCCATTCCATTATAGACATTGCATAAAAAGTGGAAATTGCCATGGAAATGTTTGATAATCCGTTCATTCCTATTGATTGTTTATATTGGCTGTGATAGTCTTAGATGAGAATTAGAAGAGGATTTTCCCTGTTACCATACTTAGACAATTAACCTCATTTGATGTTCCCTTACCTGGGTTAACATCTTAATGTAAAAAAGAGACATGACTACTCAGTGTGGTGACTGGCACATTTGGGACGGCAAATCTGTCAGATTCCCAAGTATGTTGTATTTACTATCTGTTCTGCAGGAATGTTTATACCTCATTTATGGATCCAAATACAAGCAAAGTCACATTGGTAACATTACGCGAAGACTCCTTTACTAGAGGGCAGCCGTGACAAATAGTCCTCCTAATAATAAATGCTTTATTCACGCAGTGTCAGTCAGTGTAATATTTCATATAGCAAAAAGGAGAATTCTGACTTAAACTTTCCTAAATTATAATTATATGTTGGGGTTATGCTGCCCTACATGTTTTTGATATGATGCTGCCCTCTAATGCCATTTAAGGCACAATTAAATTGTAGTATGTAATGGATTATTTTCCACCCAAAAATATTTTTTTTTTGACTTTTAAGTAAATTATTTGATTTATAACACATTCCGCATGATGTTTGGTATATGGTGTAGATTCTACTGATGGGATCAACCGTTCCACTCTGCTCAGCTCAGTGGGAAAGAATGTTTAATACTTCGAGGATTCCTGGAGAAGAGACAGGTAAGAGAGTTAAAGGCAGTAGTAGCATCAATAGGCGTTCCGATATCTGCCAAATATTAACCGTGAGATGCCATTACTTATCCATAGGTGTTAAATCACAAAGATTAGACTGGATCGGTGTTGAACCTTCAAATAACCTCACAGATTTCCTAGATGCCTGTGAAACATCTGGAGCTCTCGGTGTGGCATTTTAGGAACGTTTGACATCTCATTCGTATCCATTTACGTTAAAATAAAAACCACCTCCTGCAATTTGATCTTGATTAATACGTTTAAGATTACCTTATTAAAAAAAATAATTGGCAAAAATAATCCACCCCTTACAAGGATTCTCCTCATCTTTAATCCTTTTAAAACCAGAATTTGGGATTTGATATGTTGTCTCACGGTCAATATTTCTGCAGATATTCCTTCCTTCACCTACATGGCTGCCTTGCAATGTCTATCTTTTTGCTATGTTTTCGTCATTCCATTTTTAGGTTCCTGGAGTACATTTTGGGTTCTTTTTTATTATTCTGTATCCATTCCAAGTGTCTTGTTACCTCGTGCTTGTTTAACTGTTTTATTTTTCATATCCTTCCCTTGTCTTGTTTACACTTTATTTTTCCTTACAGCTTATGATTAATAATACCATTCCAATGTGTTCTGCCCAATATGAACGAATGTTCAATACTAGCCGTATACCTGGCATTGAGACAGGTACAGTTTTTGCCCTGTCATTCATGTTGTCAGTCCTCTTAATCCAGCATTATGTGCCAAAATTAAACAAATGCACGCGGGGCAATAACAGACGAGTTCTACTTTATTTATTTTTTTGCTTTTCCGCGAAAACCATAACACAAAAGTGAACCATTTACAAACTGACTGCCGGGCATGACATTCTGCCATCTGACTGGCTAAATCCTGATTTCCCAGAGTCCAATGAAAATAAATGCATTGTCCGCTTTTGAATTAACGAACGCAGGGGTTCACAAGGGGCTGGAGGCAAACTTTCTGTTTTGGGAAGTACTGTGTATGAGGACAAAGCAATGCATGTCTGTATGTTACCGTTTTGCTAATTCACAAGTAAAGGAGTTCTTATAAACATAGCGAGCAAGTTCACCCTAAAGACCTGTTAATGTGATAAATCTAAATATACCCCCCCACCCTTTAAATCCTATGTTTAGGGTGTATTCAAAGTTACATTTCTATCTGTTCAGCAATTGGACAATGAAATTGTTAGAATTTGCACTTTACAAGTTTAGCATGTGTGAAGACGGCGTGTATGTGTTAGTGAGGGGCTTGGGCTTCTGCAATGGAGGAATTAATGCCATGACTCCTGACCTTGCATTTTGGACCTTCGGACGGTTCTTCTCCCACATTTCTTACCGCTACCTATTTTCTATGAAATGTACCTCCTTGTTATTTTGATCTTATTGTAATACTGAATACTTTTTGCCAATCCCTTAGCCTTCTGGCAGCTGAAAGGCTCACAATCGGTACAGAAATGATTATGAGAGAGACACTTTTTTGCAGCCATATTTCTCACGATCAGTTAGGTCTGTGTGGTGGTTCTGCCTCTTTTTGCACCTTGTGCAATCACAATGATAGCACAACTCTATGTCCAGCCCTATTTGTGGTTTCTCCATCACATAGGGAGAGAAAAGAAGGACATTAAACGTATACAAAATTACTAATATGCCGGTAACTCCCTTAGATAGATATTTATATATAAAACACTAACTTGTTCGTGTCCATGTAAATTACGAGGATTAAACATCCTTTTAGTTCAAAGTCTATCGTTCTAGTTGTAAAAATATTTGCCATTAATGAAGGTACATGACTAATTGCAAGTGAGAGAATTACGATCTGCATCAGATTTTGGACAGTTGTATTTATGTGGATGATGGAGTCCTCTTGTTAAAAACTGCTACGTTTGCCCTGTCTTCCAAACAACTCCGACATTTACCTTGTTAGAAGTGCTCCATGCTAACCTCTTCAGAAAGCCCTTTTCTGGAATGCACAAAGTCATGTTTGTAAGTGGATCACGCCGAACACGCTTAAAGGCTTATCGCTAGTGTCACAATGGTTCCGTGTTTTTTGTGCAAAATATTTATCTAAGCTTGCACAGGTAAACTGTGATTTTAGTTTTATTTTTAAATTTTTTTTATTCACAATTTTGTCACCTAAACATTACTTTGCGAGACTGTAAGGTCCAATTCTCTGCCAATTAACCTCACGCTTTACTGCTATTGCATGCTTTCATCTGGGATTAACCCCTAACACTCCTTCTCTCTCCTAAATGAACTGCTTGAACTGTAATCCATTTGCTTTTAACAGATTTTAAGATACTCTGTATCCAAATGTTTTGGGGATTATGTAGAAGTGAACTGTAATCGATAACTTCATAACTTACAATTAGAAACAATTATAGGAGAACCAATTATTTGGTCTGAATTAGCCATAAAATAGTTTTGTCTGGCATTTGTTAATTTTTCGAATTGATTGTTTAATTTGTCAGATAATAAGTAATTTCCAGTTCATGCTTTACCAACAGCCATATTTATTTTCTAAGTAAACCTAAGAGGCAGCTTTTGTCCAATTTCCAGGAAGCCTAGAGTGTGTTGTTTGTGTTGTCATTGCCTGGTGTGATGTAGAAACGTTAGCACTGTGTATTTTAATGGCCTACTTTTATTGCTTTTTACAGCCCAACAAGCAGCGTAGGAATAACCTTGATTGTATTTGTAAATATGCTAGGCTACTCCTATTTTACTGCGTTCCAAGCCCAGTATGGGCAGTTACCCAA
This sequence comes from Pelobates cultripes, assembly GCA_933207985.1. Taxonomy (NCBI): domain Eukaryota; kingdom Metazoa; phylum Chordata; class Amphibia; order Anura; family Pelobatidae; genus Pelobates; species Pelobates cultripes. Next base: position 119,076,586 of record OW240923.1, on the reverse strand, counting down.
GTAGACCTTAAGAAGAGGAGGCTATATAATTGACTTTATTTTCTGATCAGAAAGCAAAATCCATCCAAGTTTTAAAAGCTTTGCTATATGAAAGCCTAAACACAGATCTCAACTCTGATCATAGAGGCTTTAAGGTTCCAATACATTAGGCAGCACTCTATTTATTGGCAGACCGCGTGATTTCTACAGGTATAATATGGTCGTGGTTGCCATCTGTCAGGTAACCTATGTTATTGCAATGAATGTCCCAGATTCCTTAAAGTTATGGAAATCTTATTGGCCTGGAGAAGCTTCTACTAAATGCTACCAAATCTAATCTGGCAACGCATAATAATTCTCTAAAGTATGAGAATTCACAATAATATGATTATTCTATTATAACACCAATATATACTGTGCTGCTATAAACTGGTTTACAGTTACGCAATAAGGATATAAAACGGAAAGCAAATATAATTCTCAGTTGGCAAATTAGTGTCTTGAACCTTTTCATTTTAAGAACTCTAGAATTCCATTTTCCACAAAAGTGTTTGTTTGTTTGTTTTTCGTGGAGAGCAATATTCTGTTAGTTAAATGATATACTAAGAGAACCGAATGGCTGCTTACTACAGTTTTAAGAGATTTGAAAAGACTACATTTTTGTTTTGGGTCAATTTATTTTGAAACCTAGTCATCGATTATAGAAAAAAAAAAATATTGTTTAAAGAATATTACTTAGTGGTCGGTATCTGAAGGAATACATGGCTGGTCCAACTTGAATCTCTTTTATTAGAATATAGTCTCGGAATAGTGTGTGTGATATTCTCTCAGTATTCCTGGTTTTATAGAAGGCAAAGCATCGTGGAACAGAGAGAGAGTAGGCAGCTACTTTAGACCCCTCACAGGATCTAGAACAGCCCTCTGATCGGCCCTGCAGAATGCAGCCATTGATTTGTAATTGTTTTAAAGGTGAATCCATACCAGCTTGCCTTTTACTGTTAAACCTCTGACCGTTTTAGATACAATTCAGCACATGAGAGATAGCAAACACGTTGTAGTTTACCACAAGGGACGGTACTTCAAAGTGTGGATGTATCATGACGGGAGATTACTGAAACCAAGAGAGATCGAACAGCAGATGCAACATATTCTGGAAGACAAGTCCGAGCCACAGGCAGGGGAAGAGAAACTGGCTGCACTCACTGCTGGAGATAGGTACGTTTTAACTCCTTGCTGGAAGCAAATACACTTTTCCATGACACACTCGTTTAATAATTTATTGCTACGTGGCTGGACGCCACTGAAATCATTGACCTGTGTTCTACTCTTTTGCACAGAGGAGATTGTAAATAAATAAATTAAAAGTCCAGTTTCCAAAAGTGGGCCATCAACATAGAAATTGATAGAATCGGCATGAACATTCCATTGGTTTCCACGGGGATCATGTATACGTTAAGCTTTGCCTCACATTTCTATTACAGATATTTTTTATAAATCTCCCCTTCTATGTCAGTCTGAAGATGGTTTGGAGAAGAGACCGATTAACATTACCTAAAATGGAATTTGGCACAGCTTCGTTAAAGGAACACAACACATGTAGTGCTGGAATGCAGCATTAGGTCCCTGGCCCCCATTTCTCCAGAGATTAAAGGTGAACTCACCTTTAGTTCCACGCTGTGCCAGTTTCATTGCGGATGGCCGCGTCTTCCAATAAGAAAGCATTAGGAGGCTATTGCGCATGCAATACAAAACGCAACGCTGCACCAATCAACATCTCCTCATAGAGATGGCTTGAATCAACGCATTTCTGTGGGGAATGTTCAGTGTCTCCATGCAGAGCGTGGAGACGCTAAACGCCAGTGCTGCACAGTGTGAACACAGGAAGCACCTCTAGTGTCCGCCTGAGTGACTGCCACTAGAGGTATAACAAGCAAGCCAAGTTGAACTTGGCTGCAGCCTGTGTGCGCTTCTAAAAAAGGAGTTAAGAAATTCTAAAGTAAACAGACTGTGCAACAAAGGAAGTTGAAACATATTCTCTCTCTTTACAGGAACTGTGTAGGAAGAATGTGTTAGTCACATGCAGGGAGGTGTGGCTAGGGCTGTATAAACAAAATGATTTAACTCCTAAATGGCAGAGAATTGAGCAGTGAGGCTGCAGGGGAATAGAGAGCAGTTTATTTTCAGTTCTTAGAGCATTGTTGATATTGTGCAGCTCAAATCATGTTATTAAGTGCTGTCTCCCCTTGGCCTTCCATCTGTTCATGGACTACAAATCTGAGAATTCTCAGAAAACCAGTGTCTGACATTGAATTCTGGAAAGCATAGTTGAACAGATGGAGAGTCAGAACCGAGAACAAGCCCTACCTAGCCTTTTACATTGAATCACTTTTCTCCTGTGTATTGTGTGTTCTGCAGAATACCCTGGGCCAATGCTAGAAAGACATACTTTGCAAATGGAAAGAACAGGCAGTCCTTGGATTCCGTTGAGAAATCTGCCTTCTTTGTCACGCTGGATGACACAGAACAAGGATACAACAAAGAGGATCCCGTCACCTCCCTTGACAACTATGCCAAGTCTCTTCTGCATGGAAAATGCTATGACAGGTACGTTCAATGTTGCTAAGGTGCCAGCTTTGTAAATCTCGAAATGTTCTGTTTTCCTGTTTAATTATTTATAAATAATAATGTGCATATTGTGTTCCTACAAGTTAAAATCGGCCTTTTCTATATCCAAGGTTATAAAACCGTTAATTGTTTTGTATTTATGTGTGATATTTATTAATATGAACGATAAAAGCACATTACTGGCCTTCAAGGCAGATGTTATACTCTGCATTTCTTGTGTTTTAGGTGGTTTGACAAAACAATTAGTTTCATTGTGTTTAAGAATGGAAAGATGGGCATGAACTGCGAACACTCCTGGGCGGATGCCCCAATCTTAGGACATCTTTGGGAGGTTGGTTTATATTGCGAAATGTCCATTCTAGTCTGTATGTGTCTCGAATGTCAGTCCTTATCCTTATTAACCACTGCTTGCTCAACCAACTAGCCCGCCAAGTTTCATTCTTACCAAAAACTCTCAGCCTTAATTCTTCATTTCAAACCAAGACCAACTCAGGTCTCCCCATTATTCTTATACAATACCCACAACTTATGCTGGAAGGCGGTTCCATATATCTACCACTCCAAAAGTAATTTTGTTACAGGTCCAGCATGCTTAATATTTGACCATCAATGTTTTTTTGCATGTCTGTGTGTGTGAGTGTGTGTATGTGAGTGTGTGTGTGTGTGTGTATATATATATATATATATAAAACTTTTTCTATACAGTTATAGAAATACCATTTAAAGAGGCACACTAATAACTGCTAACACTACAGCTCTTTGTAGTTATTGTTCTGTTGCTGGATGTCTACGGATGGTGTCCATCAGTGTTTTGCTATCCAGTTTCACAATAGGAATTACGAATCCTTCCAACCTGGAAGCATTAACTATCAATGTGCTGCTAAGCGAACTTATTTTGAAAATGAATAATTTTTTCATGGGAATTTAATAATGATTACATTTTATCAATTTAACTCTTAATCCAGTGCTGATTTTCCAGCAAAATTGGTGCGGAATATTCCTAACCTGTTCTTGTTTCACAGTACGTCATGGCAACCGATAACTTCGATTTGGGATACACAGAGGAAGGACATTGCAAGGGAGAAATTAACCCAAACATCCCCCCTCCAAGCAGATTACAGTGGGATATCCCAGAGCCGGTAAGACCTACAATTACAAATGTGTGTTCTCAAAGAAAATAAAGAATGTGTGTTGTAATAAAATGTAGTGTTTGATACCAGCTATATTTAATTGATCAATCATTTAGCTTTTGATAAACAGTTGAGCAACCTGTCCTTCGCGTGTATCTGACCAAACACCATTTCCTACGTGTACAGAAGCCGTATACTATGTAGCTGAAGTCACAGATCGCTTGTTCATTATTGAGTGCATCTCCTATAACACTAGTTGTCATTCCTTTTGAAAATTAATAAATACATTTGGGTCGGTTTGATCAAAGTGAAGTTTACTTCGGAGTCCATAGCCCACCACCTCTGCAGTGGTGCTGATAATGCAGGACATCCATTTCCATTCCTCTGATGGAACGTTTCATATTTTTCAATTTAATAGTATTGTGGTCTATTATGTGTGCATTGCGTGTTGCGTGTGCATCTACAGTATGCAGGGGAGGACTGGCATCTCTTGGCCTGGGGGACCAGTCAAAGCACGTGTCCATTTTTCTGACCAAGTAAACCCAATGTGCCTCCTATTCAAACCCATCTGATAGATTTAGAAATCGCTTCTATTAGAGTAAAGCTGAAGTCGTTGCTCTTTAACCACAATATCCTGGTTTTGTGCAATGTTTGCCTGCCGCCTGCCTCCTGCAGTTCATTCTCCATATACAGCACAGCTCACCTCCCACTCCATTTAATCGTCAGAAGAATAAAGCCCTGAATCCTACCTGCTTGTAGTGTAGGGGTAAATTGCCCCTCTTCCTGTGCCTGATATTATGCTGAGAACTGATTTCTGATAAGTGCATGTCACTGCGCAGTCCAACCTGTGTATCTCTCTCTTTTCAGTGCCAAAACGTCATTGAGGATTCTTTGACGGTTGCCAAAGCTCTTGCAGACGATGTTGACTTTCACTCTTTTCCGTTTGATGTTTTTGGGAAAGGGCTCATCAAGAAATCCCGGACCAGCCCAGATGCCTTTGTGCAGCTGGCACTGCAACTCGCTCACTACCGGGTAAGTTTGTGGGTACATAGACTGTAGGGTTTCTTCTGTAAGCCAGGGACTGTGATGTATGATAAACTTTTACTTTCTCCACTTTTTTTGCTTAAAGGGAAACTATAGTGTCAGGAAATCAAACCCATTTACCTGGCACTATAGCTTCCCCCCCTGTTAAGGCCTCCTGTCACATACCTGGGTCCATTGCCGATGTCCCTCTGCGCTGGCTCGGCTCTGCTCACGCTGACGTCGACGGGGGAGACCTAATGCGAATGTGCAGCAATGGCCGCGCTCACGTTAGGATTTCCCCATAGGAAGTCATTATTGAATTCTTTAGTCTGGGGATTCCGGTGATGCTGTAAGTCCTCATCCATAGAGGAGGAGTTAACCCTAGTAGGTCATTATTGCAGTTTATAAAGGGTTAAGGGTGATGGGACACTGCACCCAGACCACTTCAATAAGCTGGAGTCGTCTGGGTGTCTACAGTGTGCCTTTAAATTTTTCTTAAATTCAGTGCTCGGCTCTAAACGTCTATGCATTGTTTGTGGATGTACATAAGACCACATTTAATTCTTAACACAGATACGTGCTGTGGGACGTGAACAGGTATATTCACACTTCTGTGAGCCCAGTATTTTTTAGTAGGGATATCAAACAACCTGTACTCCCAGTGCCACAATTCTTTGCTTCTCCCTTCTCCTCATGATCTGTGTTTCAGGCAAGAACAACGCAGTCTGATATATTACATCACACTCTGTTGTTTCAGTATGAAATCGATCAGAGTGACAGAAAAAGAGCAGTAAAAGCATTGTGTCCTACGCCAGGCACATATAGATCATCTCCTCTCAGTGCTAGATAACTCACACTCACACTGTCCCCAAACTGCATACTCTGGAGAGCTGAGAAATGGGGACAGCAGGGCGCACCAGGACATTATTTGTAAATCTTGTCCAGAACATCTACTAATTCACCCATTCATCATCGTGAATTTAAAATGTCCTTCATCACTATAATAGGGATAGAGAATAAACATTCAGCAAACGAGCTGCATGTTACTTGCTAGAACTTCCAATTACAAGTAGGAAGGAGATACGTTTTGTTCCACAAGACTGATGATTCTCAGTGAGAAACTGCAGCTTGAACTTCAGCCCCCAGAATTCTTGGATTCCCAGCCAAGCCGATCCTATACACCAACTCATCTAGGGGAGCTTTGTTCTGGAAGCCTGTGTTGTTTACCATCAGAACATGCCCATTGTGTGCCTAGTTGTGGGTGATGTGATATCCTCGTAATCGTTTTCAGAGAATCTGTAGTGACTGTACGCATGTGTAATGTTTAGATCCGTGGATGGCCTTCAAACAAGGATGTATAAATACATTTTATTATAGTCCCACGGAGATAAACTAAGGCTCAGCGTGAGCAAAACATTATTTGGATAGAATGCTGGACTTAGACTGTTGTCTTCTAGACAAGTTTGGAAATCTCGCTGCCAGAGTGGAGCATTCCTCTCTTTACATAGTTTTATCGCTCAATAATGTTCATTTTTTTTCGCTCTAAAATCTTATTTTCCGCAGTTACGTTTCAGGCATGCCTGGTCGAGAATGATAACACCTGTCCAGACAGTCGAGTGCTAGTATGTAGTTCAGGTTGTATCTACTGCGCTGTCTAAATTGATTTTACGTTCATTTTCAGGATAAAAACAAGTTTTGTTTGACCTACGAGGCTTCCATGACCCGGCTGTTCAGAGAAGGCAGGACAGAAACCGTCCGTTCCTGTACAATTGAATCCAGTGACTTTGTTTTGGCCATGGTTGACCCAACGCAAACTGTAAGTTCATGGGAAGTTTAATATATTTCCTTTATGTGTAATATTTACTAATATCCTCTAAATTCCCCTTTTGGATAAAAAATACTGCTGCACATGGGAATTTAAGATACTGCTACAGCTAATATATGGCTGAATGACATCCTTTTTTTGGTGATCGCTTATTGCAGAAATTATTTGCAGTAATTTCAGATCAGTGTGGTTGTGCTTTATTAACAAAAAGCAATTGGGTTTGTGTGAGTTGCAAGGCAGTGATGCTTTGAATGTGTACCTGCAGAGGGCATATAGGGAAAGGTAATCGTAATGACCTCCTGGAAAGAGCAGTAAGGCAACAAAAAGGTGACCCTTCCTCTTTAACAATATGGCTCCTTAAAACAATGTTTCTGTTTTTTTAACACTCTAGGCATCATAACCACTTTAGCTTATTGTATAGTGTGTGTGTGTGTGTGTGTGTGTGTGTGTATATATATATATATTGTATAATCAAGTTTTTAAGTTCAGCAAGAAGCCCTGCCTGGAAGCAGGGAATTAACCTGGGTCTTATACCAGTGATACATCAGCGCTGATGTGGAGGGAATCCTTGGACTTGCTAGTGCTTGATCCAAAGGAGCAGCGAATGCATGTAAGTTAGCGCACAATGCGTGTAATTCTCACGCTCTTACTGGCAGGTTTTCTAGGCGGAGCTATGAAGATTGCTTTAAACCCAATTTTTGTTTGTTTGACAACTCATTGAATGGACTTAATTTAAATGTTTTAACGCACACAAGGCTCTAGGACTAAAATTACATGTTCTGCCTCACCAGACCGAGAAAAGAATCAAGTTGTTCAAGATTGCATCAGAGAAACACCAACAAATGTACCGTCTGGCCATGACTGGCTCTGGGATTGACCGTCACCTGTTCTGTTTGTACGTGGTATCCAAGTACCTGGGAGTGGACTCTCCTTTCCTGAAAGAAGTAAGTCCTAACCGAGTGTGGATTTAATCTGATTACCACTCTCCCAGATCTCTATCTATAACCAATATCAAAAATGTCATCTTTCCTGGTACCGAGGGCCAATTAGCTTGACCGTGAATGATTAAACAGAAACCTGATTACTGTCTGGAAATTAAATTCACTGTGCTGTGGATTAACAATCTCCTTAATTCCGTAGGTTCTGTCTGAGCCTTGGAGGCTGTCCACAAGTCAAACACCCCAGCAACAGGTACACCTCTTCCAGCTTGATAAGTTCCCAGAAAACGTCTCGAGTGGCGGTGGGTTTGGACCTGTAAGTTCTCTCATGTTTCTTTTTCTTTGGTAAATTAAATGAGTTAAATAAATGTTATGAGTCAAGATAACACGAATATTGCCTGCAGTACATCCATTTTTCTAAATAAAGAATGTAAATTCAAAAAGTATTTTATAAAATGCAGATTATATACAGTATGAAGGCCATGACGACCATAAGGTCAAGCCTACAAACCAAATCCCAACGCTGAAAATGGACAGCAATCTCAAGCTTGTTTATCTCACTTGTGTCGGTGAATCTGATTCCATTTGCATCTCAAACTTATTTCATGCTAAATGGTAATCCAGAGCCGAAATGCTGGCAAGCTCCCACTGCATTAGAGATTCAGCAATCCCAGACAGTGGACTAAGTCTTAACTCCGGGATGTCCAGAAATTATCATCACAGGGAGGGGATGTTCTAAAAAAACAAATACAAAAATATATTCCTCTCTCCCTCCCCAACATTGCCCAACTTTTGGAAAGTTCTAACCTAGGTGTTTGCAACCTCACAGTCCTTTGTAGTGTATGACTCTATCATTTCCTGGTCTTTCCATTTATTTTGCTAAACCCACTGATAATGTGTGGCTCTCCTTCGCTGGCACAGCCATCTTCATTCCAAGGTACATCTTTACATCCTGGCACTTCATCCAAATCAAATCACTCCCGTAGTGATTGTCAGACTGACAGACACAAGAGACACTACCCTGGGAAGACCATTAAAAATCAAAGGTCTTCACGTTCCACGTAGTTACGTTCAGCAAGCTGACATTGAAAGCCACAGTGGGGTCTTATTGTCCCAACATGATTTAAAACGGTCTGCTACAATATGATGCATTCCGGCTGACTGGTCAATGAAAGAAGAGGTCTGGTCCCGCAGGAAGGGTCTCTAGGATGACTTTTTATTGCATTAGAAGACTGTCCGTTCTGCAAACATCATGATACAGTCTACCATGATGGACTTGTGCCGTCCTGCTGTGTTAGCTTAATCCTCACGGCTACTGTGTCCTCAGTGATATACACTTGTTTTCATGTTTAATTACTAGAAGAGCTGACCCAATTAGTGACAGGGTGGAGAGGGGAGACGTTGGTGCTGGTTTCTGTATGAATATATTAAAGTAAACAATGTGTTTGAATAAGGAATGTATTTTATGTAACTGATGATCATCTTATTATTTGTATAATGTTCGTAGGTTGCAGATGATGGATATGGAGTTTCCTATATAATCGTGGGTGAAAATCTGATCAACTTTCACATATCAAGTAAATTCTCCAGTCCTGAAACGGTAAGTAGGAAGCGTGCAATGTTTGTACACGAAGGTATAAAATAATAACAGTTTGTTCTGCATTAGTCAGTAACCAGTGTTTAACCCCTTAAGGACCAACTTCTGGAATAAAAGGGAATCATGAAATGTCACACATATCATGTGTCCTTAAGGGGTTAAAGAGACATTCCACCTCAAATGTTAGAATGGTTTTAGCAAAGCATTGAGTCCTGCGTCATACTGCACCTTTAATCAGAGATTGGTGGAGGTACTAAAGCTACCAAGTTATATTTTCAGTATAACTCCACAAGTTTACAGCTAGGCTTAATGGCTGGATATGGCTTAGAATAATTACAGTTGCATACTAGGTCCTAAACCATTATCTGGTCTTTCAAAATTCCTTTGCCACCTCTCCCACCTGATATGTCGTTTTCTTCCAAGATTGCCAGAATTGATGAGAAGTGATTCACGGTAGGCATTGATTGGGAAAGTCACTGCCTACCGTGAGCCACATCTCACCAACTCTTTGCCCTTCGAGTTTATCTTCAAGGGATGAGGTGTTGTGATTGATAGGGCAACTAATTCTGCCAAAGATTCCATAAGCAGCCAAACTGGTAATTATTGAATTATTCTCTCTTAGGAAAATGTATTAACCCCTTCCCCTCTCAGAAACCTGTGTTTTCATAACTAACTTTGCAAAGTGAAATGTATCCCGTAAGCCTCCACTTACTGTGTCCAGCTGCAGCATACAAACCTTTCCTTATTGTTTGTTACGCTTACAAACCCCTATAGGCAAGGGCTTTTTATATCAATAATTTGCATAGACCATGAATATTTCCTGGATCAACTTCCAGAGTTACTAAGCTTACCATAGCACACTTGTGGACTCACATGTTCTGAGAGAGAGAGTCACAAGCTAATTATATTTTCCTCATCTGATTGTTTCACTACTGGGAGCTATTGGTAGCAGGAGTCCATTTATACACTCCCTGTTAAGGCAAATGTGCTTTGAGTGTTTTGTTAGAGAATATTTCTGGCCAGCGGAGCGCGTTGGGATTAATTATAATAAAGTAGAATTCCCCAGGAAGTGCTTCATTTATTTATCTTTTCCATTTTAAACTCTTCTGTAAAAATGGTTAAGGTAAATTACCTTATATCGTGACGGTCCTGGCAGCTCTGACATCAAAAGTTGTTTTGTTTTTTGGGGGGGGGGTGAAGGGGAGTTATTTGTAGTTTTAGAACAAACCATGAAGCTGAAAATATACAAAAGATGGAAACCTATAAAATATACGTAGCATACAATGATAAATATGTCACTATATAAAAAAAAATTGCTTGTGTTTCAATTTCTCCTATGGATAATGTAGGCACCTGGCATGCCCCAGACAACTTGTGCTCATTAGATGGAGCATGCGATTGTATCTATACATTGTGCTAGCAGTTTTGCTAGGAAATGTATAGATTAGAAGAAAACCCTATTTAAAATGCAGAGGCATTTACTGAGAAGGGAGAGCAGAAAGAAAGGTTGCTATGTAAACTCCTTAGCAGGTGATTCCAGCATTTGTGTTGGCGAGATTTGTCCTGCAATGGGAGTGATTTAAGGTAAATAAAAATATTCATTACACGTTCACTTTAAACTCTGCTTTATTTGTATAAAAAAAAAAGATTTAGATAATATTTTTTTTTCTCATATTCCAGAGATTACAATTGCATTTTATATCACAAGAGACTCTCCCTGATTGGAGAGGGGACTGCCGGTAGCTGCAGACTGAACTGCTTTTAGGAAATGTGGGGCTGTTGTTAAACCAATTGCTGAGCCTCCCCTCTCCCAGCTCCCAGCTCTCACACAAATATATTTACTGACACACACAAAGACATACACATACTGACATGCATAATCCCGGAGACATGCTTATTCATAAATATATAACACACACATACTACCTGAGACACACACATACTACCTGAGACACACACAGACATACATAGTCCCTGAGACACACACAGACATACATAGTCCCTGAGACACACACTGACATACATAGTCCATGAGACACACACATACTACCTGATACACACACAGACATACATAGTCCCTAAGACACACATAGTACCTGAGACACACACAGACATACATAGTCCCTGAGACACACACAGACATACATAGTCCCTGAGACACACACAGACATACATAGTCCCTGAGACACACACAGACATACATAGTCCCTGAGACACACACATACTACCTGAGACACACACAGACATACATAGTCCCTAAGACACACATACTACCTGAGACACACACAGACATACATAGTCCCTGAGACACACACAGGCATACATAGTCCCTGAGACACACACAGACATACATAGTCCCTGAGACACACACAGACATACATAGTCCATGAGACACACACATACTACCTGAGACACACACAGACATACATAGTCGCTAAGACACACACATACTACCTGAGACACACACATACTACCTGATACACACACAGACATACATAGTCCCTAAGACACACATACTACCTGAGACACACACAGACATACATAGTCCCTGAGACACACACATACTACCTGAGACACACACAGACATACATAGTACCTGAGACATGCTTATTCATAAATATTCAAACTCAGAGACACAATCCCTCAAATGCACACACGCCTATAAACCTTTGCTTGCAAGGAGTTCAGCCTCTCGTTTTTTTACCGGAGCTTAGTCCGTACCCCCTGGTGGCAGCATTTGCTGCATGCAGACACACAGAATTTTCCATCTGCAGGGAACTGTAAAGAAGAGTATCTTTTCAATGTTTTAATGAATCCTCTATAAAATGCGTGAAAAAAGGCGGTCATTTTAACCCATAATTACCCTTTAAACTTAATTTTGTACATTAACAATTTATATCCTTTTTAATTTCAGGATTCACATCGCTTTGGAAACAACATCCGGCAAGCGATGATCGATATCATGGATTTATTTAAGGGGAGCACCAACAACTCTAATAAAGGAAATAAATAAAGTACCTCCACCCACCCAAATCAGATGGGTGATCAGAATGGAATATCATTGTTTTGGGTATTGTTACTGTACAGTAATAACTTTTGTAGTTGCTATCTGTAGTGACTGCAAAAACATCTCAATATGCTCAGATCTTCCTTCCGGTTTCAGAGTAAATTCTACAAAGTTATGTTTTATTGTCCGATGAACATGTGAATAATGTGCACACGTTGCTTTGCTGCTGAAATGTCTACAGATGTTACAGAGGATTCACATGTATCAAAGGACTTTCTAGAACCTTGTATAGCGTTGGCCATTCAGCATTGAATCCTAATTCCAGTGTTTTTATTTACATTTTATTTTTAAGGATCTCTTATTTGCCCAACATCAGTAGGTTTTTTTCCCCCTCATTTCCAGAAACAAAATATCAGATTCATAACTTCTTTTGCATGCACACCTTGAAATATCGTATCGAATGTCCATATCAGACACTGTCTAAGGTCAGCGCTAAGATTTTCTACTGAGAGCATATTCTAATCTACATTTACACGTAGCCCGAGGATATAATGGCATTCACACTTTATTTAGTTTGTGGTATATGGAACGTATGCCATTTTGAAAGCAATCCTCTGTAACAATGAGAGTAGATGTTGCTATAAAATCAGTAGTCGAGGTTTAGAGTGCACTACTTTCAATAGAAGGGCCTAGATATCCACCCTTTGTAAGGAGTTAGGGTGTTCCAGTGCCTTATGCGATTGCCTACATCATAAGAAGCTTGTAGAGTGGTTTGTCAGTGATATATAATAATATGCTAAGCTTGATGTTTGGTTTCCATTTGCAGGGTTAGTCTGTGAACTGTCAGGAATATAAAGTAAAATGAAAATTTTAGTCTAGAGTAGCAGGATTTGCGGAAGAAAATATCTCTTGCTCATCTATAATTTCAATTTCGCTATTTAAAATTCACCTTAAAATCCAGACAATTTATTGAATAACCCTGTAAATTGCCGTTCAATCTGCACAGAATCCATTTTTACATCCCCATCATTTTCTATGATAAAACTACGGCAAATTCAAGGAAATGTTCTCTTTTTGTTCTGTAGGCGGAATGTTCGATATTTTCATAGGAAGCGCAGTATGTGATGATGGAGGTGTGAAGGTATAGATTAACTTAAACATATAAGAGAACACTTTGTTCTTGATTGAAATTTGCTATCTGGGGGCATGTACTAATTATTATTTTATAATTTATATAGCGCCATCAGGTTCTGTAGCGCTGTACTAATCCGCTAGTACCGGAAATAAATAATTAAAAGCTTTATGTGAGAAGTAATTTTCCTTATTTGCACTTTAACCACCAAAATAAAAATATAATTGCCCTGAAAAGGTGTGTTAAACGAGCACATTGTTGATTATTTGACCTCATTTTAAAATTTTATTTTTTATATTTTGCATGCTCAAATCTTTGTAGTTTTTGCAAGCTTTTTATTTTTTTTGTTTTGGGTCATGCTACACCATAAGCCTGTCTCCTCATCCACGAACCCTTGTTCCAGAAAAAGGCTTCCTTTCAGTGTACGTACATAGCTCCGCTACTGACAGCCGTGAGTAATCTGAACTGCTGTAAGCAAAGCAGTCTGCATTGGAAGAAGACCGTTGTAGAGAAACAGACAGACATCCTGATATTCTTACTATCTACAGTCTGGTTGTGGTTTAAATGGATATGCTTCATGGTGTATTAGAAGAGAGCAGAGGAAAGTGCTCCAAATATTTCACCCTGTGAACTATCTGAATTTAGCACAAAGTGGGAGAAAGTCCTGGGGTTATTGCTGTTTGTCCTGATCTCTGTGGGAGTGTTCTGGGTACAATTTATTCTGGCGCAGTCTGAACTCTGAAAAAGAAACTGAAGAAATCTTTAAAATCTTTATACAAAGTCTTCTGTAACTCGGAATCTCGTTTAAAAAATTAAATTTGTTGTTGTTACCCATGGTTGAATAACCCTTTTGTTAACTTATTTGCAGCACGGAGACACTGTCCCTGCTGCAACCTGCTCAGTGTCCTCATAATACCTGCTCCATCTCGTCGTGGATTTCTGGTCCAATCAAATGTTTCTCATGGATAATCTTGGTGGATGAGAAGCTAATCCATGGCAAGTGCTACAATTCTCATATCAAATGCTTCTCATAGAGATACATTAATTCCTTTATCAGAAGCATTGATTGAACATTTAACCGTTCAAGAACGGTCTGACCCTCCTATGGAAAGAGAGCGTCAGGGGGCACCAGTTTAACACCAAAGGCGGCCTGCAGGGCCAATTTCCCGGTCCCCCAGGCAGCATCAGACTTCTGAAACGGATTTACAGGAAGCACGGAGTGCTGTTTATTAGCTAGAGTGTTTAGTTAATGCTCTTAGCCAATCAGTAGCTCCACATTAATAAAAAAATATACCTTAACCCTTAAGGTAAGAGAGTACCCAGGGCCTCCTGGCACTATAACCACTTCATTTAGATAAAGTTGTTATAGTGACCAGAGTGTTCCTTTTAATGCACTTTTATAAACCCTCCCACCCCCTGGACCTTTATTCCACAACCTAGCTGTAGACAGTCAGAGAAACAACAGCCTGATACGCAGTGATATCCTTACTGTAATGTGTTGGTCCTCTATGTACACCGATAAGGAAGTAGTTTTCTGGAAGTTGGGGGTGTGGCTAAGGAGGAAGTCTTATGGTGTAGTATTCAGCAAACCATTTCATTGTTTTCTCAAAAATTACAAACATTTTAATATGCAAAATGACAACATACTAATGAGATCAAAACCGGACCCTGTACAGTGATGTCAGCCAGTGGGCTAAAATAATTTTGTGTTATAATTTTGGCCAGTTTTGATATTTATTTTCCACTATTTCATTAATAATGCATTGTTTGTGCTGAAAGAAGTGTCGTTTTTGCTTTTACTAACTATTATTACCTTTATTAGTACATGCCTCCCAGTGGGTCTTATTTTAGGATATTGTTTTCCTGTTCGGTTGTCAAACTTCCCTGTGTAAATAGGTTATAGAATACGAACCTCCGTTTTATTCTGTAAAGAATTGCAAATACATTATTGATTGAATGCAGGTGGCGGCAGATTACACACTCTAAATCTTGGGTGATTGAAGATTTTCTGTCTCAGGCTAATGTGTGTATGATACAAGTTGGCAATCTACATTCCTTTTCTTCATACAAAACACTCATATTGTTGTAATCTGTTAAAACTGACCAGTTACAGTCTGTTAATATTTTATACAATATAACCAATACCATAGCATTATAATTTATTTCTTAAACTTTAATAATGCATTTCCCTTACCATTAACCTTTTAAAAATACCTTTTTACATTTATTTTTTAGCGTCTTCGGAATTTTAAGACTTACGAGAAAAGGAAAGCATATTTTGCACTCTTGTGGTTATAAACATTTGAAACACACTCAGTTGATTACAGATTATGATTGTCTTATATTAGCTGCTTTTTTTTATTAATATATATTTATTATTTAAAACCTTGTGTATAACAGTCTAAAGCTTTCCCTAGAACGCTGATATGGCAACATCCGTTGTCATCAAATTAATATCTTTTACTTTTACAGACTACAAGAGTTTTTTCAGAAAAAAAAGCTATGACAGTTAAACTGTACAGTTTGGAGATGGAGTTATATTTTATACACATGGGGGCGCCCCATATCTAGAGTTACAATAACCAAAATACTGTCTATGGGACCAGGAAATTGATTGGTGATGGTTGAAAGTGTTATTCATTTAACTAACCTTAATATAGCTGCTATTCTGACAAAGCTGTATAAATCCTGCACTAGGATGTAAACATTTGACCAATGGGAGTTGAATTCAGAATTACTGATAATTCTTGGAGTCTTTTATTGATGTTATTCAGATCTGATTGAGACACGGGTTTTTAGAAATTTTTCTTAAAGGAACGATTCAAACTACATAACCATTAAAGCAAACGTTGGTAGTGGTTATGGTGTCAGGAGTGCGCTGGAACTCTTTCAGGGTAAATAGTAAAATAATTTATGAACAGTTTGACAACTTACCTTGTGTGCACTAGGTACCAGTCACCTCCTTCAGGAGAGCCAGAAGCTCTTTGCGTTGTGCTAGTCGGCAGTCCAAGGCTTGGCGTAATGGGTGATGCTCCCAGCCAATGAGCCAGCACTACACTTCGCAGCTTAGGTCATGGGACCTAACGAAAGCTTTGTGGCTTCGGGCTCTCCTGGAGGCTTTGATTGCTGCCAAGCGGACCTCAGGTCTTGGGCTCCTGGCACCATAACTGCTACAGCATGCTGCGGTAGTTATGGTGCTTGGAGAGTTCCTTTAACAAGAATGTATAGGTGGTGCCCATCATTTTGTGGTTGTTTGTGATGTGAGTAAAGGTGTAATACCTATATGTTGCCCCACAAGGCAATGGTCTGTTTTAGTTTAATTGATGAAATATCACATATTACAAAGCCCTGTTCTTTTTGTACCCTGTAACCACTGCATGTAAATAAAATGTGCTCGAATGGTTTAAATCTTAGTAATGCTGAGTTGTTGGAAGTAGGTTGTCTTTAATAAAAAATATTAATTTAACTTTTATTTTTCGTCTGCGCAATTATTTTAATCTAAACTCGATCTCATATGGTTTATACATTATTCTCAGGAAGCGACAAAGACTGCATTTACAGATCAAGTGGCAGAAACATTGTGAACTTCCAAAAAATAGAAATTTATACGGAAGCTATTGTCCCAAAAATAACAATTGTTAAATTGGGACTGTATGATCCCTTGTCTGGAAGTGATCGCACCACCACCCACTTTTCTCTGTAAACTGAAGTAATTTAAAGACTACATACCTCATTTTCCTCCGCTACAGTCTGTAACTCCAAGCTGACATCACTCTCCTCCAATCCATTGCATTTGATTCCCAGACTGAGTTTCACTCTTTTCTGGAGGAGGAAGCGCCTGTAGCAGCGATCAGGAAGACCGCCTCTAGAAGTGTTTTTAACGTGTAAACATTACAGCTTCTACCAAACTACAATACTTTACTTGCAGGCTTAAAAATGACATAACCACTGCACCCATTGTGATGATGTGATTTGAGTGCTTTTAGTAGTCTCAAAATTTCCCTCTAGGGGGTGGGGCCTGACAGCCATGTCGGACAGGCGCATCGTGAGCAAGCTCTGACACTTCACTTACTTTAATGGTATTTTGTTGCCGATTATACCCCATCAACGAATTTGGCTGCCTCTCTGGTGCTTAAAAACCAACTAGGGGTATACCTGAGCGTGTTCCTATGCCTTGGGGTGTACACACTGATGAGGAACTGAGAGCTGGCTCCGCTGCCTAGTGCATCTAGGGGAGAATGGCCGATCTCCACTCCCAAACCGAGGTGCTTTTGGCTCCCCATCCCCCCACCCTGTGGATCAGTGTAGGTGACCCCAGGATGCTCCCTTGCAAAGTTGAAGTCACACGACATTAGCGCTGTAAGCAAAAAGTCACTCCGACGCACACAAGATGGCGGAGGCCACATGCTCCTCCGTTCCCGGAAGAGAAACTTGTGAAGCCCTACACCAACTGATTAAGATTATCAAAGTCACAATGGAATGCTTGCCTGAGACCTGCTGGGCAACCCGGCTGCTTAACTGGAGGTCCATAATCTGAAGCTGTGCAGAGGGCCCCCATATGATGATCACAAAAACACCATGGAATAGTGGTCCAATTCTTTGAAGCTCTGCAGACCATGAGGCTTCACATTGCAGCACGGTGGAACTTGGGACATGCAGATGGAATTCTACCGATCCTACATGTCTTGCCTGAAGGCCACAGGACAACCTTGCACTCCTGTACTAGAGGGATCCTGGGCCCTCTGCTCGGGTTTGGTTGATTTCAGTGCTGGGCCTCACCATTGCATTCCATCTAATTACCTTTCAAGCTGTAGTCTTTATATCAACATAGGATAAAAGCTTCCACTCTATTAAATGGGCCTCCTGTGGGTTTCCCTCCTCGCTAAGCTGTTCATTTGTTTTATTTTCTTTAATTCTACTGTCAGCCTGTATAGTTTGAAATGTATTTTTTTTTTATTCATTCTTTATTATTTTTTTTTTACATAAAACACAACACAGACAAATACACAATTCGTAAATCTATGTGAAGTCAATCGTGTGTCAGAGAGCAGGAGAGGTAAACATACCCCACACACGTACATACGACAACTTTATAGGACTGAGCGGATTAAACGGTGGCCAACTCTGTGAAGAATCCGGATCGGTTTAGATCTGGAATATTATATTCCTGTGACTTGGTTGGACAATATTTTTCTATATTTCAACCAATTTTCAAAAATATCTCTTAGCTAAGGAGTTTCTATATTTGATGCTAAAACTGGCACTAGTTCTAGCATCAGTCCAAATAATATTGGATAGATCCTTATGTTTTGCATTGGGTTAGTCACATTTGCCAGTGGGTGAGCTTTTTTGCTCTTTTCTATTTGATCGCTGATCCACTGAACGAGGACCAATCTAAAATGTGTTATTTTATGATATGCTCATCTAACCTGTTCTACTGTAACAAAAGAACACGGCTGACTTTCCTAGGGGTAAATATCAATCGACTGCAAAGCTTGTATTTATGCCTTAACCCCCAAGTATATGTCATGTCTTAATCTAATGCCTCAATTAAAGAAAGATTAATAAAAAAATAAATCCCCTCTAGCTCTCAGTCACAGATATATTATTTATCTATATGTGCTTACATTGTACCAAACCGAGCAGGATTGTTAACCATACAGTGACCAGCTGCCTAGGGCTCAGGGTTTAGACAGGGGTCCTGGAATCCTCAAACTGTGTGGCCCTTATCACCATAACTCTGAATTAAGGTGGGGGGACTGGTAACCTGGCAAGGCCCCTGGGGCATCCAATCTGGCGGCAGCTGAAGACTAACCTTTTAGATTTTTCTTTTGATTGACATAGTTGCAATCATAATTAATGTTCTGAGTGCCAGACTGACTGGAGGGTGACACTCCCAAAAAATGAATATTCGGCATACTAATGGAGCATAATGTTGAACCACATAACGATATGTACATATCGGTCTTCCAAATAAACCGAGTCATATTGAGAAACAAGCACAACTGATTCCAACATTCAAATATTAATTAAAGGACCACTCCAAACACAAAAACCATTAAAGTTCTTTAACCCCTTAATGACATGTCATGATTCCCTTTTATTCCAGAAGTTTGGTCCTTAAGGGATTAAAGTGGTTGTGGTGCCAGAAGTGCCCTGGTGCCCTCCCGCAAGAAGTAGTCAACCAGATTTAGTGCAGTTTAAAGTGAACCTGTTGTGGAAAAAAAAAATGAACTCACCTCAAATTGCTCCCAGACATTGATTACAAAGCTACATGGTGTTTTCAATGTAAAATCGAAACATGGACTCACTTCTCCTCCATTTCAGCACCGTTTTGTGGGTGTTACTCTTCATGTAACACCTATCTCCTGGCCGTCATCAGCTCCTCCTCCACTCCTTACAAAGTCTTTTTGATTTGTCCTGATTGGGACTTATCCACAAGAAGGGAAAATCTCGTCAGTGTTGGAGTGATGTCACGTCAATCCATTCCTGAAGTCCAATCTAGGGAGTTTCCATAACAACCACAGCGCATAAACTCTGCACACCGATGCATTGACTCAGCTTAGATAAAAACCTGTTTTTAAACAGTCCTATTTCTCCTTGGAGTCGTTATTGGAAAATCCCCACCCTCCCCTTTAAAAGGTTGCTCCAACCACCATGACCACGTCATGGTGACGCACTGCACATACAGAGTTATTTTGAATTGTGTGCTGAGGGCAAGTTGCACCCACAGCACATGTGACATGGGCAGCCCAGAATTGAGCTCATTTCTGTGCATAAATGATGTCTGTTGTCAGCACGCCTTACACTCTGACAACAGAAGTGAGATCTTACCCTTGCAGCTAGCTCTCCATTCCCACCCTCCATCTCTGTTGGTAATCTATCCACCCCCCCACATTGCTGACATTTTTTTTTTTTTTTTAGAAAGAAAAAAACCTCCCACTCTCCACCTCCCCACCTGTGCATGCGCTGCAAACCGGCAATTGCTTCAGTCACAGGCTTCTCTATGAGAAGGTCCCAGTGATGTCAGGAGAGGGCGCATAAGTGGGAACCGCTAGACTTGCCCGGTGCTGGATTCCAGGTGAGTAAAGATCTTTACTTTGCAGGTTTTTGAGCGATCGGAGTTGAGGGACCTCCTCCATAGTGAACAGAAAAGGCCCCCCCTCCAAAGAATTAAAGTAACCCTTTATACCTGGGTCTGGTGCATTAAGACTACAGTGAAGGATCGAGTGAGGTCCCATGTCTTTGCCGAATCACCAATTTACTGGTATAAAAAGAGAGGGAGCACAAACACACACGCCGTGTGTGTGTATGTGTATATATATATATATATATATATATATACGGCGTGTGTGTTTGTGCTCCCTCTCTTTTTATACCAGTGAATTGGTGATTCGGCAAAGACATATATATATACACACACACACACACACACACACACACACACATATATATATATATATATATATATATATATATATATACACACACATATATACTGCTGTGTGTGTGTGAAGGTGCTGTGTGTAAGGGTGATGTACGTGTGTGTGAGGGTGCTGTTAGTGTGTGGGTGCTGTGTGTGTAAGGGTGATGTATATATATGTGTGTGTGTGCTGTGTTTGTGTAAGGGTGATGTTAGTGTGTGCTGTGTATGTGTATATGTAAGGATGCTGTGTGTGTGAGGGTACTGTTAGTGTGAGGGTGCTGTTAGTGTGTATGTATAAGGGTGCTGTGTGTGTGTATGTATAAGGGTGCTGTTATTGTGTGTGTGCTGTGTGGGTGCTGTTTGTGTATGGGTGCTGTTAGTGCGCACGCCTATGAGAGGGAGGTATAGTTAAGATATACCAATAAATCCATTATCTGCCTTGGACACCTGCCTGCAAAAAAGTGAAGAACTTCTAACACTTATATACTGATATTCCATAAAGTCTCTTAGGCTGCACCTTTGAAACAAAAATATATATTAAAAAAAAGTGCAGAACATCCACAAATTACAATAAATGCACTCAAGTTTAGATAAATGATATCACCCTCACACATATCCAATGGATTAAGTGTCACTCTCACTCTGCAGACACAGGAGGGATCAGGCTTGTTGTGTGCGATGTATCCAATAGAATCCAGACCAGAGACATGGAACGCCAATATTTACATTAAACTTTTATTGAAGAAACAAACAACTTAAACGTATAAACAAATTGGTAAAATGCTTGCAGGTAGGTACTCCTGATACCTTCTAAAGAGGTTAGCAAGCAGATGCCATTAAATGTAGCCCAAAGATTAAAAAAATAAAGAATGCTGATGAGTTTGTGTAATGTTTAAAGTCAAAACTGTTTATGAGCTTTATAAAACTATGTACAAACCTGGTCGGCAGGGAAAGCGCATGGACTAACCCACAAAAGCGGACTGGTACAGCACATACCCGAGTCGGAACGTATGGCTAAATGACACCTGCCTTTATCCTGCCACATTAGGACAGACTGGTGACTTCCGCAGCTTGTATGATGAACTGATGAGGCTTGATCCCATGCCAAATTTACTACCAGACATACTATGCTTGATGCGGAATCTAGCATGGCATTATTTGATGAGCACCCTTTTTAACTCAGCGTATTATGTTTTGCTTTATTCCATATAGCCTGAACGTTAACTAAATAATCGCTAGTGCTAGCCTGAACGATGTATACTCTCTTGTGTTTTTAGCTAGTAATGTGAAGTACCTAGCAAGGGGATCAGACCATACAGGTGCTTAGCACACCGGCTACTGAATCTGGTTTGCACATGACATAACACACCTGCTCAGCTCACACAGATAAGCCCAGCTGTTCTTATGGTCTTTATAAATCTGCTACCCTCAATCAATACGTGGGCACTCAATAATCAATAAGCGAACAAAACGAGTCACAAATAGCTTGAGGCAACAACTAACATACTGCAGCGACATTAAACGAGACGACACGATTAGCCTGTTTATTGTTCCAACCATATATTATTCCCAACGCAACAACCTCAGCCTGACCTATAAATTAGTTGCCTAATGCGTGTTTGAGACCTTATATAGTTTTGCATTATTCTTTCACTAACTTACCTAGATAGGCATTGCATCCGAGTGAATCAACATTATTACTGCATTACCACAATCACACATGCCGAGCTAACCAGACATAGCGACGAAATTTAAAACATAAAATTAACCAGACATTTTTGTTAATGTGTATCAATGTTAAAGGTTCTTGCGAATGTATGAATACCTGCTGATATATTATTCATTCTTTTTTTCTGTAACAAACTTATTCTGCTTCAACAAAACAGATTTACAAACAAAACTATGTACAGACAGATAGACCTTCACCATCAGTCTACAAACATGTTAAAACAGAAAACTCTTGTGTGTCCATATCAAGAAGAGTAATGGGTAAGCTATATGGGGAATGTCTTTATCTCATTGGGGTCCTCGATAAGGATTGTATGGATTGTAGGGGTTGCTTGGATAGCGAGAATTAATGCTGCCCACTGCTGTAATTATTCCTGAAACCACGAGGATGAACATGATGAAACACAAGAGAAGAGTCAGCGTTGTGGCAGCAATGTTGAAATTCCGAGCTTTGGTTCCATGACTGACTGCCCCAAACCGGTCTCCTGCAAGTTTTCGATCCCGAGACTGTAATAGAATAGAATGAAACAGAAAAATCGTTAAGGAAGACCATTACTCCAGTCTGATTGTAGCTGTGAAATGCGTTGGTGTTTCCAGATTTCCCATGCTATGTTGCTTATCTACCACTTCTTATTTATTACTGATAAAATAAAAACTGCAGAACACACACAAATAAGGGAATTTGGGGAATTTTAACCAAATTTGCACATTAATTTGGAATTGCAACAGAATTCCTTGCACTCTATTGGTTTAACTTCCCACATAGGGACAAGGGAAACTCAACTATAAGTCCTCTAACCCTTTGTTTTCCTAACTCTACCCAAATCCCTCTTACCCCTACACCACACCACTTAGAAAGATCCCTTCTTTCATCATCACCCCGTAACATTTTGTTATTTTTGTTGTAACGGAAATGTTCGGTTGAACTTCTTTCAAATGCATTTTCCTGCAACAATATAACAGTGTATATGGAGTAAAGTAACCTTAAAGGGACACTATAGTCACCTGAACAACTTTAGCTTAATGAAGCAGTTTTGGTGTATAGAACATGCCCCTGCAGCCTCACTGCTCAGTCCTCTGCCATTTAGAAATTAAATCCCTTTGTTTATGAACCCTAGTCACACCTCCCTGCATGTGACTTGCACAGCCTTCCATAAACACTTCCTGTAAAGAGAGCCCTATTTAGGCTTTCTTTATTGCAAGTTCTGTTTAATTTAGATTTTCTTATCCCCTGCTATGTTAATAGCTTGCTAGGCCCTGCAAGAGCCTATTGTATGTGATTAAAGTTCAATTTACAGAGAAAGAGATACAATTGTTTAAGGTAGATTACATCTGATTGAATCAATTCAAGTCAGGGGAGATGTGACAAGGGCTGCATAAACAGAAACAAAGTGATTTAACTCCTAAATGGCAGTGAATTGAGCAGTGAAACCTGAGGGACATGATATATACACTAAAACTGCTTCATTAAGCTAAAGTTGTTTAGGTGACTATAGTGTCCCTTTAAATGAAGTCTATAAGCAGAGTGCTATGGAATTAAAACAAATGATAGCAGCCAAATTTGCTTTAGTAAATTCAGCATTTTGTCAATATATCCATTTTTAAGCCAAATTGTTATTCTATTCCCTTGATTATTTTGATACATTTTGATATTTACATTCACGCACCATATACTTATGGTATATTTTATATACTGTTTGTATAATACTTAATATTATTATTGGCTTATACAATAACAGTTTATTAGAATCTATAGCTATCTGAAGTAGAAATAAAGGGAAACTGTCTCTTCCCATTGAATTAAATATTGAAAATCACATTTAACTTGTTAATATTTTTATGAGATGATCGGTTTTACTTTTAATTTTTATTACAAGTTGATCAAATGACAGCATTGCTAATGAGGAGGAGAAACTGAAAAACTGTTTAATTTCTACTCCAGTCTGCATGGTTTATTTATGCCGACTGCCACATGCAGAGGACAGACATGATATGAATAATGATTGACGGGCATCTAAGATGGACGTGTCCAATTCAGGGTAAAGGGGTGTCAATTTTGACATTTAATGTTCTTTTTCACAGCTGACAAATATATATTTGTTAAATATAGGGATAAGTAAACCTCGTATTAAAAAATCCTTGGATGATCGTTCCCGTTTAAGAATTCCACATAAGACTAGATGGACAATCCACGTTGGCTAGAAGACAGAGGATGGGTTACTGACAGGTACGATTCTAGAATCCGCAGACATTTTATATCCGCAGTCATTTAAGTCAGCCGCTATTTCAAAAGCATTAGCCATTTTAAATCTGATTCTATTTTTCTAGTGTATCGCTAAAAATTGTATTTACGGCATTTGAAATGTTTGTTGTAATAAAAGGAATTGTTTTGCAGAAATTAACCAAATTTCAATTTCACTTTTTATTTTACAAACCGGACTCTACTGGAACTTTAGGGGATGAAGCCAGGATTGTGGATTGATTGAATAACTTCAAAGGACTGTTATTAAATCAATCTGAGTTTTCAGTGATTTATAAACTTTTGTATACAATTTTTTTAAAATTGCAAAACTGTTTACCATTTATCTCACGTATTTCTACATACCAATTTGATACACTGGAATACTTCCATATTAAATTCACACAATTTGAATTGATTTTAAATAAACAGATTTTTATTTCTATTTATTGCTAAAAAGCTGTTATAATCTTTTATAAAGACAGAATAAAATATGAAGTACTATTTATTGTTAAGTAAAGTGTTCTACAAACAGATGTTCTCTTCATACTTTGAGGAAGTAACAGAAATATATATTCTACAAGCTAATCCAATCTCTTCTGAAACAATGTCTACAATTAAATGAAAGATGTACAATTCTATTTTTTGGAAGGAGCGAGTAGAAGCTTTTTGTATGGAAACATTTATCAGGAAAGATAATGGACAGATTGGGAGGTATCTGCTTGGATTGAAGAAATTTCTCTCCTCACCTTCACTGAATGTACAACTGCGCAGAGTCCCAGGCAGCAGAAATTCATGTACAAGATGTTGAAAATGGACCATGGGAGATGATCTCGTATGACAGAGGATTCACTGGGACTTATGGTGACCACTGTGGTATGAACAGCAGGGTTGTAGATGTTCGGAACTGGCATTGCTGTTGCTGCATAGCCATGGTTTTCATAAATAGGGGGAGCTCCCATTATTGGAGCAGCTGCGTGTTTAGGGTAATCCGAATTCTCCATTCTTTCATACGGATATCTCTGAGATGAATGCCTGCATTAGGGGAGTCTCTGCAAATGAAAAACGTGAATATTATTTATGTAGGAAAAAAAATAGGGTGGAGTAAACGTGTTACAATACAAACTTTTTTTTCCCTGTTGGTGAGGTTTCGAAAAAGCTCGATAAGGTCTCTTGCTTCATTAACCACAGATGACTGGCTCTTTCATTTACAGGAATCTGTGGCCATCAGTATTGAAATATCTCGCACTGGGGACAGTGTAAAGGAAAACATAACATCATTTTAAATGGTGGCCTAACAAATTCAACGTTAATATGCAATGGAGGAATTACATGATTTCATCTTACACAACTAAATGTTCCACTAAAGAGGAGCGCAGATCCTGTAATGTGATGAAAGTAGCAAAGTCATTTCTCATATTTCCCTTTTAAAATAAACTACAGAAAGATTTTAAATCATATTTATTTATTTGTCCAGTTTTTTTTAAAACTAGTGTTAAAGCTAGTTTTTAAGTGAATGTGCTTAAGTTTTTTTATTTTGTACGATTTATCAGCTGGTGCGTACAGCATCTCTGAGTGATTCCAGTCTTTTTGGTTAACCTATTTTTTTGTGATTCACAGTTTTCATTTAAATATATTAAATATTTAAAACAGGAAAAGAAGGATTAGCGTCTGAAGTTTATGCAATGACAAAAAAAGGAAAAACAAAAAGGACTGATAGCGTAGTAAGTTAAAAACTTCTTGATAGAGTAAGAAAAATAAAAAATTGTGTACTCACACTTTCAGGGAGCTTAAATACAGCTCTGATTTGCACGCCTGGAGGGGAAATGATCCCTGACTATGGAAAATATTGTGCAGATTATTTTTTTCCTTACAGCGATGGATATCCTCATAAAAACTAAGAGGCAAAATAAAAGTATGTAGTGTAGTAAGTTGAGCTAATAAGCAGGTATGTGGATATATTATGGAGCCTAGGTATTGGCTCCAGAAGTAATGTGTGAAGTGATATGATCCCCACTCTAGGGTATTGGTGATGTGGATATTCCTCCGTGTATAAATAAAAGACAAAATAACCACAATAGTGCGTACCAGAAAATTAGAATGTAAAGCACAGTAAAAGTAATAAAACCTACTCACATGCTTCAGAGCAAAATGAGGTTTGCTCAATCAAATTGGCTTGAGTTGTATTATCCCCAATAGGCCCGGCCTGGCCATCGGGCATTTGCCCGGTGGACCGCAGTGGCCATGGGCCGAGGCCTGCAGGAAGATCACAGGATCTCTCCTGCCGGTCTTTGCAGGGCCAGCACTATCCGAGCGCCGGCCCTGCAGTAGTCCACGGCGGGCCGGTGGGGAGATCAAAGATCTCCCTCACCGGCCCACATGCAGTATATTGCGGCCGGCGGGGAGAGAGTGAGGGAGACAGCCAGGAGAGGAACCCGGAGGAGCTCTAACTTACAGCTCCGCCGGGTTCCTCTCGCGAGATTCGGAGCAGTGCCATGGAAATGCTCCGGGTCTCGTAAGAGTGAACTCTAGCCCCACAGGCTAGAGTTCACTCACCACGAGGACCACCAGGGATGGATGCCAGCAGCAGCAGCAGGATCCCACCCTCCCAGGCTAAAGGTAAGCAGGGAGGGGGGATATAATCACTCAGGTCAAAGCAGCCTCACTTACTCACAGACACCTTGCACCCCAAACACTCACAGCACCCTCACTCACACACACAAACATGCTGCACCCCTGACATTCAGAACACACACACACTGCACCCCTGACACTCACAGCACCCTCACTCACACAAACACTGCACCCCTGACACTCACAGCACACACAAACACACACACTGCACCCCTGACACTCACAGCACCCTCACTCACACACTCACACACACTGCACCCCTAACACTCACAGCACCCTCACTCACACAAACACACTGCACCCCTGAGACTCACAACACACACACACTGCACCCCTGACACTCACAGCACATACACACACACTGCACCCTTGACACTCACAGCACACACACACTGCATCCCTGACACTCACAGCACACACACACACACACACACGCACACACACACTGCACCCCTGACACTCACAGTGCCCTCGCTAGCACACACATACACACACACACACTGCACTCCTGACACTTACAGCACCCTCACTCACACACACTGCACCCCCGACACTCACAGCACACACACACACTGCACCCCTGACACTCACAACACACACACACTGCACCCCTGACACTCACAGCACACACACACTGCACTCCTGACACTCACAGCACCCTCACTCACACACACTGCACCCCTGACACTCACAGCACCCTCACACACACACACTGCACCCCTGACACTCACAGCACCCTCATTCACACACTGCACCCCTGACACTCACAGCTTCCTCACACGCACACACTGCACCCTCACACACAGCTTCCTAACACACACATAGCACCCTCACTCAAACACAGCACCCACTCACACACAGCACAAACATACTGCACCCATCACACACACAGCACCCTTACCCACATAGCACCCTCACGCAAACAGCACCCATCACTCACACACACACACTACACCCCTTACACACACACACACTGCACAATATGCTTTCCTAGCATTTTTGTCTCCTGGTATCCCAACTATGGAGACACCAGAGACATATTTCAAGCAAACACAGTGCAAACATGTTATTAAATTTGCTTGTGCTGTGCAGAACAAATACAAGGCTTTTTTCTCCTGTGAGAGCTCTTCAGCAGAGCTCTGCGCATGGTCTACACTGGAAGAGCATTGAACCAACATGCTCACTTTGTGAAGGGGCGTGCTTGTCATTGGTGATGACAAAACACACCCTAAATGGGACCTGTGCTTTCTAAAAACTTTTGATAAAGCTGCAAATGTAAACTAAGCAGGATATTTCATACCAGGAAAGGGTTTTCGGTTCCTAAATGGTTTAAGGTAATGCATGCTGTGGGTTATTAGATCCAGGTATTGGTATGGAGAGAGCTTACAGACATTGTAAGCTCTTACTTATTTGTAACTTTTTAAGTGATTTTAAAAGCTTATTCAAAACATTCCAAATTATTTATAGGTGACACCTGTAGATAACTAATTTGGAATGTTTTTCTAGAAGTATTGAATCATTGAGGAATATTATTAATATAAAGTCAAAGCTTATGTACGATACTTAAATTTGAGCCCACATATTGACCTCTTGCCAAAATCTAAATTTTAAACAAACAAAGAAATGAATTAATTTACATTAATAGCATAGCTAGCAACTTTTTTTTCAATGACAAGAATGATGCTTTTATGCTGGGTTACCGAAAGGGTTAACTATTCTTGTGAGATCCTATACCTGGCCTTACTAGACATACCATACATACCAAAAAAAGGCCTTTTAACACCCGTGATACTGCAACAACAGTCCGTAAGTAGCAAATGGCATTGCATGTCCTATGGAGTGATTTGGCACTGCGGCAATGGTAAGTCAGTTAGTGGAGTAACTTTGCCACCGTACCAGATATGTCACCAACCTTTCCAGTTAAACTATTTGGCCTCAAATTTAAACTTTAGAAATCCTGACATTTCTCACTTTAAAAAATAAATTGTCAAATGAGAGAAAATCTTCTATTTTTTTTTTTTTGACTGACTTTTTGGATGTTGCAACAATCTGTTTATTAGGTTTCCTTATTTTTTTCAATGTAAAAGCAATTCTGTGCATTTTTCAAAAAGATGTTTTGACGGTAAAACAACATTTTTCAGACTCTGTAGCAACTAGAATTATCTTCCACTCTTGAGCAGAAATGTGTTTCAGCAGGTACAAACAAATCAAAATTCATCCGTCCAGGATTTATTCATTTAATTGATTCCACAGGTAAATCCTGGATGGATCAATTGATTTAGGTACAGATTAAGAATATTTGTTCGTACCAACTGAAATACATTGTTGCACAAGCCTATTATGTTCTGATCTTTTCATGATGATGAGGAATCTTGTGTGATACATGGTAATTTGATTGCTGGATTCGACTCTTTCAATTCATTGTCTGTTGGTGAATTTGAACCAGCTTGAGGAGCAAGAGGGTTCCCTTATGTTTGGGGCCAGATTTAAATACCAGGTGCCTATAGGCACAGCATTCTAAGACATCTCTTCACCATAACAAAGTTAAAGCGACTAAACAATTGGTTTAATGGACATTGCAGGTTTAAATAATACATTGGTATTTGAACACTATATAAATCTATATTTCGTATTCTATGTATGTATATATTTCTACTTGCGATGTATTGTATTTGAATCTGTGGTTTATGCCGGCTTACAAACTCTCACCTTGTGTAATTCGCTTTTCAGTAAGTGCCCAGTCGTGGTTTTTGTTACCTGAGAGTGCATCCATGTCTTGATTCTGTTTTCCTGTTACTGAGCCGGTTCTGTTTGACCTCCCTAATTATCTAGTATCCTGACCTTTGGAATCCCTGACATTGGCCTGTTTTCTGGACTTATCTATATCACCTACCTTGGAAATGACATTAAGCCTGGCCACTCTAAGGTCTGATAATATGTATACTCTTGTCCTGTTACTGTTAACCTATTGTCTGTGTGATTGTATCACTGATCATGACATGTAGTTACTGTAATTCTCTGTAGTTATCATCCATTAAAGCAGCAGGATAGTGTCCTGTCGTAGTGTTTACATACAGAAACAGTAATGGTATACCTTCAAAAAACATTTAAAGAAACCTATATCATAATACCGCAAATCTTTGAGCCAAATAAAAAAATACTGAAAAACCCTTATACGTTAAAATGGGAGGTTTATAACAAAGGCTCGCAAAATAAGGTTTAAGACCTCAAATTCACACTCGATTTGCTCTGCTTGTTACCCGTCCTCAATAGTACCTGGCTATAATGTCCAAATTCTCCAATTTAGGAAGAAGGCAGACTGCACAAGAAGACACTATAGGCCATTGTTGTAGATTGCAGTGTTCAGTCTCACACTATTGCAACTATAGTAAGAAAACATTGTCCTTTTTTGAAAAAGCAAACTAGTTTGAGCTAATTTACTCCCTGAATGTCCTATAATAGTTCATAGAGGATCACCCAATTTGAGAAGGAAATGTAAAAAATAATCTTAAGGTGATTCCCGTGTTCCCGTGTCAGGAAGAGGAGTGGAGACAATCCTAGCAAAGTATCTTACAAAGCCTATATAGTCAGAGCCTGCCATGAGGCTCTGCAAAATGTGAGTTGGCAATTGTCACCTGAAATAACTTCAAATTATTCAAAACAGTGTTATGCTATGGAGTGTTTTATATATTGGGTTACCCTCACACTCACTGAGGATATGCTGTGAATAAGTATTGCTCTTATCTCCCTTTTTCTTGCACTTATTTATGTTATTATTCCTTTTGTACTAATAAACAATATGAGACCAATGACTTCATTACTTGTAACTCCAAGGGAGTCATTTATTTATTGAGCTGTAAGTACGGGCTCCAATGTATTGGACGAATTAAGAGGAGTTTGAAAGTTTGGTGAGCATGTGAGTAACCGTTTCAGAACATGTTGAACACTCTAATCCAAATCCACCGGCATTCAACTGGTTAAAAAACCTTGGAGAGGACAGGATTATGTCCCCAGTTTAATTCATACTATGAGATTAGCTGATTTTACTTAAAAAGGGACAAAATATACCTGATTTACTGTTTAGAAAATTAGTTCCCCTTTTTTTGAGTTTGGGTACATTAATAGTATCATGGGATTTTGTTTTTTATTAGATCTATTTTCATTTTTGTCTAGTGGGTTTAGTCTAATTTTTATTTTAGTGAGAATTTACTTTTATTGTATATCCTCACTTTATAGAATATCTGTATTTAGTTGTTTAGGAGTGTAGATTTGGTAGTTTATATATGCTACAGGATGCACTTTTTTATAACTTATTTGCTCATGAAAAAGAAATCACGTGTTTTTAGACGAATTCTCTTAATTTTATCTATTCATTGAGGATAATGAATTAAGAATTAAAGCTGTGTGCACCGTTATATACATTGTATAATACATATTATATGGGATCTATTAGGATTGGTGTTCCCATGTAGTACATTGTATAACACATATTACATGGGATCTATTAGGATTGGTGTTCCCATGTAGTATATTGTATAACACATATTATATGGGATCTATTAGGATTGGTGTTCCCATATAGTATATTGTATAACACATATTACATGCAGGGCCGGTGCAAGGATTTTTGCCGCCCTAGGCAAAAGAAGGATTTGCCGCCCGAACATCGCAATGCCCCACCCGTTGAACTAATGCCAGTGCTGCACACAGTGTGTGTTTACATTAAAAAGCCTGCAGGGACAAACTATAGACACCAGAACAACTTTATTAAGCTGCAGTGGTTCTGGGGACTATAGTGTCCATTTAATGTGAGGTAAATTAGAGATTAGTGTCACTAATAATATACTAGATTGCCTACTTACAATCAGATGAGGATGATGATGGGCTGTGGCTGCAGTCTGGCTCCACTGGTCTGGTGTAGAACAGATCTCTGGAGGCTGTTTGTAACTGTGGTCACAAAATTCAATGTTCTGGGAGAACGGGAAGCAGCTCAATTTTGTGGGGCCTCTTACATAGCTCAAGGTCTGGGCCCCAGGGCCTGACGGTGAGTATGCCCATAAAGCCCACCCATAAGGCCACCTACATGTTCCACCCATGAACTCACAGGGAGTAGAGTGTGTAGGGGATGTGTTATGTGTTACTGTAGAGGATCTAATGTGTGTGCTTACGAATGTAGTGTATAGGGATACCAGTTTGTGTTGGTGATGCAGTGTTGTTTGTGTAAGGGATAGAAAGCAGTGAGTGTTTGTGTATAAGGGATGTATTGTGTGTTTCTTGTTGTGTGTTAGGGATGCATTGTGTGAATCTGTGTTTGTATGCATAAGGGATGCAAAGTGTGTTTCTTTGTATGTAAGGGATACAGTGTGTGTGTCTGTAAGGGGTGCGTTGAGTGTGTGTAAGATGCATTGTGTTTCTGTGTGTGTGTGTAAGAGAAGCAGTGTGTGTTTGCATGTGTGTGTAAGGGATGCATTGTGTGTTTCTGTGTATATGTGCAAAGGTTGCATTGTCTTTATGTGTAAGGGTTGCATTGTGTGTTTCTCTGTGTGTAAGGGAAGCATGTTGTGTTTCTGTGTGTATAGGGATGCATTGTGTGTTTCTGTGTGTATAGGGATGCATTGTGTGTGTGTGTGTGCGCGCGTGGTGTGAAAGAGCTCCCTGTCCCCCTGTCCTATAGTGCTCTCCCTTCCATTCCTTAGAGATCTCCCCTGCCCCTTAGTGGTCTCTCCTCTCCCCCCACCCTCCCCTAGTGGTCTATCCTCCACCCCCTCCCTTAGCGGTCTCACCTCACACCCCTCCCCTAGTGGTCTCTCCACCGCCCCCTCCCTCCTTTAGTGGTCTCTCCCTCCCCTACGTTCTCATCTCCCACCCCTCGTGTTCTCCTCTTCTTCTCCCCCTGTGTTTTCCTCTTATTCCCCCGCCTCCCTGTGTTCTCCTCTTCTTCTCCCCCCTGTTATCTTTTCTTCTCCCCCCTTCCCTCCCTGTAATCGCTTCTTCTCCCCCGTAATCTTCTCTTCTTTTCCCCCCCTAATCATCTCCCCCCCCTCCCTCCCATCAAATTATCTCCCCCCCTCCCTCCCTGCAATCAAAT
>OW240923.1:118980777-119036097 GCA_933207985.1 Pelobates cultripes | reverse complement strand
CAATGCATCCTTTACACACAACCAGAAACACACAATACATCCCTTATACACAAATACACACTGCTTCCACTACACACAAACACACTGCATCACCTGCACAAACTGGTAACCCTAAACACTACATGCCATAAGCACACATATTAGATCCTCTACAATAACACATAACACATCCCCTACACACTCCACTCCCTGTGAGCGAACTCATGGGTGGGTAGAACTTATGAGAGGGCCTTATGGGCATACTCACCGTCAGGCCCTGGGGCCCAGACCTTGAGCTGTGTAAGGGGCCCCCAAAAAATTGAGCTGCTTCCAATTCTCCCAGAACATTGAATTTTGTGACCACAGTTGCAAACAGCCTCCAGAGAGCCTCTTCTACACCCGACCAGTGGAGCCAAACTGCAGCCCATCATCATCCTCATCTGCTTGTAAGTAGGCAATCTAGTATATTATTAGTGACACTAATCTATAATGTACCTCACATTAAAGGGACACTATAGCTTAATGAAGTGGTTCTGGTGTCTATAGCTGGTCCCTGCAGGCTTTTTAATGTAAACACGCACTGTGTGCAGCACTGGCGTTAGTTCATATGGCAGATCATATGGGTGGGGCATTGTGATGTGACATGTGGGGGCAGCAAATTTTTATTTTGTCTAGGGCGGCAAAAATCCTTGCACCGGCTCTGCTCCTGGGCAGGTGCACCAGTCTACTTGACTGGTTTTGCCCCCCTGGCCGCTGGGGAGGTCTTTTGGCGGCCGCTGGCGGACTTGTCCTGGCGGCCGCTGGCGGACTTGTCCTGGCGGCCGCTGAGGGAGCTGCGCGAGCTGCGCTGGCTCTGCTCCCCAGCACGCAGCTGAATGAGACCAGCGCCGGAATATGACGTCATATTCCGGCGCCAGTCTCATTCAGCAGCGCGCGAGGGCGGGAGGGCACTAACACAGGAAGCACCTCTAGTGACCGTCTGAGGGACTGTCACTAGCAGTGTCACTTTGAAGCAATGTAAACACTGCCTTTGTCTGAAAAGTCAGTGTTTACGTTGAAATGCCTGTAGGGACATGCTATAGACACCAGTACCACCACATTAAGCTGTGTGTGTGCGTCTGCTAGTGAGTGAGCTTGCTTGCATGCGTGTGCCTGCTAGTGAGTGAGCTTGTGTTTTTATGTCAATGAGCTGATGTATATCAGTAAGATTGTTTGTCTATGGGGCTGTGTATCAATGAGCTTGTGTGTGTCACTGAAATGTCAGTGAAATTGCCTGTGTCTGCATGTGCGTATGCTTACTGTATAATTAAACGTTTTACCCTGAAAGGACCAATATTTTATATTAGAAAAAGCAATATATATATATATATATATATATATATATATATATATATATATATATTACTCAATCATCTGTCCTGGCAAGACATAGCCTTACATATTACACGTGACAATATATGGCGCAGTGACTTATGGGGCTGGCACAAATTTTTTTTCCAGGGCTGCTTTGTATCCCCAGTCCGGCCCTGCCCACACGCACACATACACTGCAACTGTCACACACATACTGACCCACACATACACTGCCCCCCAACACACACACACTGCAACCTTCACACACACACCACTGCTCCTATTTCCCAGCAGACCTCAGGTAAGTTGTCAAACTGTTCTTAAATGGTTTCACTAGTTACTCTTGGAGGGGGTCCCGGCACTATTGGCACCATAACCACTACACTGAGCTATAGTGGTTGTTGTGTCTGGATTATTTCTTTACATTATCTACAAGTGTCCCTCCTGAGATCAGGCTCTGGATCCGCCACTGCATAGACTGGAAGGACCCCAGACACTATAACCATTTCAATGAGGTGAAGCAGTTACAGTGCCTTCATTGTCTCTTTAATTATTAGCACAATGTGTGTAAGACCTCCCGTAGAATCCGTGACCTTTCTGTATTCCATTAATTTGTGCTTGCGTCTGGGCCAAACATTGTCAGCCATCACCTGGTTAGTATGAGATGAGGACTGAATTGCAGCCAACTTGCTTAGTATGTAGTTGATAATTGAAGCACTTACTGTACACATACCATCATAGTCCATTGTATAGTAGAATTAATTGAGCAACTCGTATGCAGACATATCAATAATACACAAATATTTATTGCATTTTTATTTTTGACCACATGAACAGCACATGAAGGACACAAAGCCACTAGGCTCTGTAGGATTAAGCATGAGGCTGTCAGTTAAATGACTTTGTTAACCTGGAAAATGAAAGCCCAATTATGTTTCTTGTATAAGCAAGGTGCAATGGATGAGAAACCCAGATTCATAGTCCATCTAGAGACTGTCTTGGCTAGAAGAAGTTGTGAGTGACCGGCAAGGACCGATCCAATTAAATTTAATTTCCAGACAGTATAGCATTTAAATTATGGGCCAATGAAGGCAAAGGGGGAAGACTGGTTATCACAAAATAGGAAACGAGAATGAAGAAGAGGATTGTCAGGATGGTGGTAGTGATGTTTACTGAGCGAGCAGTGGCACTGTAACTTCTAGCTGCATGTCTGTCTCCAGCCAGCTTCCGATCCCGGCACTGCAAAAACCACAAACAGAGAATCAAGATAAGAGAATTATTATTATCATATATGAATCCATGTAGTGTTATAACATGCAAGGAAAGTGAGGATTTTTAGACCATTTACAAGTGGTTTGTTTATTTTTTTGCTACTACAGTAACTAGCTTATCGTGATTCAACAATCAGGGACCCACTGAAGTGACAAGGGGACTAATTCTTGATGGAGAAGGATTCATGTCCTACATGGTCATGGGTGAATTGCCAATTTAAGGTCCCAGTTTATTCTTCACATAGAGATAGTGAATGGAGTCAAGCAAATAAATGGTTCAAGGGCCTGTGTCTAACCCCTGGGCTCTAAGAGAGTGCGTTAGGTCATCTTATGGTTAATTCTGCTCTGATTTTTGGGTCTGGACCCAGGGGTTAAGAACCATATCCAACAAGTCTACGGCACAGTAGACAATTGGGAATTAGTGAGTTTAGGCCAAAGTAAAAAACAGAAGCTAAGGGCAACGTGTAATGAATGTAGCTCGTGCTTATGAGGCCAAAGTAGTGGAAGAAAAAAATACCCAGTGACCATAAAAAAAGTGCGATGGGTAGAGTCTGGCTTAGACGATGGTGCACAGCAAGATTGGCATTGTCAGAATAGATGCTTATCAACAGCATAAAATAATGAGTTTCAAGGTTGGACTTGATAGTTTCAAGGTTGGCCTCTAGCATGTGAGCAGGCCCTCAATCCCACTGTTACTGTGTCACTATACCCCACTCCCTCTAGCATGTAAACTCACTGAGCAGGGCCTCAATCCCTCTGTTACTGTGTCACTATACCCCACTCCCTCTAACATGTAAACTCACTGAGCAGGCCCTCAATCCATCTGTTACTGTGTCAATATACCCCACTCCCTCTAACATGTAAACTCACTGAGCAGGGCCCCCAATCCCTCTGTTACTGTGTCACTATACCCCACTCCCTCTAACATGTAAACTCACTGAGCAAGGCCCTCAATCCCACTGTTACTGTGTCACTATACCCCACTCCCTCTAACATGTAAACTCACTGAGCAGGCCCTCAATCCCTCTGTTACTGTGTCACTATACCCCCCCCCCTCTAACATGTAAACTCACTGAGCAGGGCCCTCAATCCCTCTGTTACTGTGTCACTATACCCCACTCCCTCTAACATGTAAACTCACTGAGCAGGGCCCTCAATCCCTCTGTTACTGTCATCACTATACCCCACTCCTTGTAACATGTAACCTCACTGAGCAGTGCCCCTCAATCCTCTGTTAATACTGTGTCACTATACCCCACTCCCTCTAACATGTAAACTCACTGAGCAGGCCCTCAATCCCTCTGTTACTGTGTCACTATACCCCACTCCCTCTAACATGTAAGCCTCTCACTGAGCAGGGCCCTCAATCCCTCTGTTACGGTGTCACTATACCCCACTCCCTCTAACATGTAAACTCACTGAGCAGGGCCCTCAATCCCCCTGTTACTGTGTCACTGTATCCCACTCCCACTAGCATGTAAACTCATTGAGCAGGGCCCTCAATCCCTCTGTTCCTGTGCGTCCAACTTGTCTGGTTACAACTACGTGTTTGTTAGTCCACCCACTGTAAAGCGCTACGGAATTCGTTGCTATATAAATATAATAATAATATTAATGTATTTTGTAAGTTCAAGTACTGGACAGTGTATAATTTTAGAATTAATATATTTTTATGTTTGCTTAGAAATTTTAAAAAACTTTTTAAATAACGGTGACGGATCACCTGGCACACCGACTGTGCACCTCTGCCAACAGATGCTTCCTAGCTAACGCTGAGGACCATAAGCACCACACCGGACACCACAAGCACTGCAGACTCCACAACCGCCGTAGCTTAGCTGGGATCTTGCTGTTTTCCTCCCACCTTGGACCAACCTCTGACATCCAGGACCGTGTGGGCAAGACCTCTCCTACTCCAGAGAGCGTAGCAGGAACAGCTCTTACAAGAGCTAGTGATTAATACCCAGGGGAGTATAAGGAGTATAGCAATCCCCAGTGTGAATATAGCAGTTACCCTCCAAACACGAGACCAAGTTACGTGTTGAGGGTTAAGCAGGAACTCAATTTTTAATGGAGCCACACTGGCCTTTTATGCAAGTTTCCCAACAAGGGTGACACCCCTGTGGACCTTGTTGGGCACAGGGACACAAGTTAACAAACCAATAAAAACAGTAATTAAATGTACGACACTCCCAAAACACCCATTTTTACAAAGTCTCCAATACACAACATATCCCCATAAATGTCACATCCCCTGATAGCCCAGATCTAGGTGAACAACATATCTATAAATCACCCATATCAGATAGGGGATTCAGAAATTTTATGGAAGTCATAGTTTTGCCCAGGCGCAGGCATGGTCCCATGCCCAAAACAGTTCCATAGAATCGCGGCTAAGTGCCGCTGGAGGACCGACCGGGAACCACAAGGTTTTCATGATGAAAATAGTTCCAGGGCATTCAAGGCTAACCAGGCCCGGACTGGCCATCGGGCACACCGGGCAAATGCCCGGTGGGCCGCGGTGGCCGTGGGGCCGAGGCCGGCAGGGGAGGTCCCAGGATCTCCCCTGCCGGTCTATGCAGGGCCGGCACTCTCCCAGCGCCGGCCCCGCTGTTTGCCACGACGGGCCGGTGGGGAGATCAAGGATCTCCCTGACCGGCCCACATGCGGCCGCCGGCGGGCAGAGAGGGAGCCAGGCTGGAGAGAGGACCCGGCGGAGCTCTAACTTGCAGCTCCGCCGGGTTCCTCTCGCGAGATCTGGCGCGTTGCCATGGCAACAACCGGATCTCGCGAGAGTGAACTCTAGCCTCACAGGCTAGAGTTCACTCACCCACGAGGACCACCAGGGAACACCGCCACCCCGCCTGCCAGCGTGCCGGTCCCCCCCCTCCCAGGCTAAAGGTAAGAAGGAAGGGGGGGACATAATGCCTGTTTTTTTTTATTTTTTATTTACCCCCCCCTACACACACACACAATAACATTTATACAGCACTCTCACACCCATCACACACAGCACTCTCACACCCATCACACTCACAGCACTCTCTCACACAGCACTTTCACACACAGCACTCTCTCACAGAGCACTCTCACACACACACAGCACTCTCTCACACAGCACTTTCACACACAGCACTCTCTCACAGAGCACTCTCTCACAGAGCACTCTCACACCCATCACACTCACACCACTTTCACACACACAGCACTCTCTCACAGAGCACTCTCACACACACACAGCACTCTCTCACACAGCACTCTCACACCCATCACACACAGCACTCTCTCACAGCACTCTCACAGAGCACTCTCACACACACACAGCATTCTCTCACACAGCACTCTCACACCCATCACACTCACAGAGCACTCTCACACACAGCACTCTCACACCCATCTCACACAGGGCACTCTCACACGGCACTCTCACACCCATTACTCACACCGCACCCTCACACGCACACATACTGCACCCCTCACATACACACAGAACCCCCCCAACACACTGCACCACACACATACACAATACTTCCAAATATATATATATGTGTGTGTGTGTGTGTGTGTATATATATATACACACACACACACACACACACACACAACACTCTTAAAGGACCACTCTAGCCACCCAGAACACTTCAGCTTAATGAAGTGGTCTTGGTGCCAGGTCCTTCTAGGGTTAACCCATTGTTTTATAAACATAGCAGTTTCAGAAAAACTGCTATGTTTATCAATGGGTTAAGCCTTCCCCCAAAGCCTCTAGCAGCTGTCTCATTGACCGCCGCTAGAGGCGCTTGCGTGCTTTGCACGCAAGCGTCCATAGGAAAGCATTTTATAAATGCTTTCCTATGCGACCGGCTGAATGCGAGCGCAGCTCTTGCTGCGCGTGCGCATTCAGCCGACGGGGCGGATCGGAGGAGGAGAGCTCCCCGCCCGGCGCTGGAAAAAGGTAAGTTTTAACCCCTTTCCAGAGCCGGGCGGGAGGGGGTCCCTGAGCCACATATGCATCACATTACACCACAAACACAACACAACTAAAACCGACCTTATTACACAATACCACACCACGACCAGCTCACTCTACACACGCAATACCACAAGCAGGCTCCAAACACATGCACAATACTCTTTCCTGGCCTTTTGTCTCCTGGTATCCATTTATAGAGACACCAGAGACAAGTTGCAAGGAAAGACAGTGCAAGCATGTGCAGAACAAATACAGGACTTTTTTCTCATGCTAGAGAGACTTTTTTCTCATGCTTTCTCAGCAGAGCTCTGCGCATGGTCTGCCCTGGAAGAGCATTGAACCAACATGCTCACTTTGAGAGGAGGCGTGTTTGTCATTGGTGATGACAAAACACACCTCCTATGCCCCGCCCCCTTTTTAGTGGGCCGCTGTGTTAAAAAAATGCCCGGGCCGAATTTTTCTCCCAGTCCGGCCCTGAGGCTAACTACCCCTGAAGTCTATTTGCGGTTTTGGTCCAGGCGAACAAGATGGCGGCCATAAAAATCCAAAAAGGCACAAACAGTGATTTAAACCAAGCTTTATCACAGGGGCCATAGTCACAGGGTAAAAGGCTGGCAAGTAGTCCCCTCCAATGTACGACAGTGGCGAAGTGGCTTTTGCCACAATAACACTTTTAAAAAATTGGACGCACACCACCTTGAAATGCTTATGGGAAAGCATGACAATCTAAGTCAGTCAGTACATAAAGTGGTAAAAATCGATATATTGAGCAAACCAATCTAAAATGATTCAAACTATTCTTTTATGTCCCGTGTAACCCTGATCATTGTCAAAGTTCATTTCTTTGTAATACCGGTCATTGCTCAAGTTCACCTTTTCTCGTTTGTTTGCAGCCTGTCCTGCACATTAAGTCTTGGCAGGAACCAATGTCACTGAGTA
The DNA here is from genome assembly GCA_933207985.1 of Pelobates cultripes. Lineage (NCBI taxonomy): Eukaryota > Metazoa > Chordata > Amphibia > Anura > Pelobatidae > Pelobates > Pelobates cultripes. Next base: position 119,028,585 of record OW240923.1, on the reverse strand, counting down.
GCTTGTTCAGAGAAATAAAATTGTGTAATAAAGTAATCATTATATATATATTTTTTGTTTGTTTGTTTGTTTTTAAAGGTATGGATAATTTTTGGAAAATCTGTTCAAAATCTGACAAAATAATCAAATACACAGAATTTCGCATTTTTATTTTTAGAATTATTTTCTTTTTTAACTGAAACCGATGATTTCCACTGTCAAAAACAAAATCTAATTTACTAAATACCAATGGATAGCTTTTTGACCTCTGTACAGTACTGATAAGGATCAGGTCACCTTGGAGTGGTTTGTACTCGGAGTGGCCATGTTTAAATATGCACATTGTTGTTATATCTCCTCTTTTCTAAAGTAAACAGAATCAAGCGCGCTAGTTTTTCTTCATAATTAAGTACCTTATCCATTATACTCATTTTGTAACCGGACTCTGAAGTTTTTTTTACATTTCTATAATATACTTCTTTAAAACCCATGACTAAAATTGCACCACATACAATAGATTTCATTGTACAAGGACATGAGCAGGAACAGAGAAAAGTCTGGAAAATGTATATTAATAATAATCATCATCACTGTACAAAGTTAGAGGTACCAAGTTTTTTTTTGTTTTTTTTTTAATGGTTTTTTTTTTTTTAATGGTTTTTTTTTTTTTTTAAATGGTTAAAAAGTGAGGTGATGAAACTTAGACCAAAATTGTAAAGTTGGAAAATGACTACAATTTTAATTAAATGGACAGTATAAACCCCTTAACACATTTTCCTTAATGTGCATACCCCTGCAGACTCACTGCTCAATTCTCTGCCATTTAAGAAGATAAACCCCTTTATTTCTGCATTCCTAACCACACCTTTCCTGGCTGTGACTAACACAGCTGCTGTACACACTTCCTGGAAAAAAGGGTTTAATTTTGAAATCTTAGGAGAGTTCTGTTAATTCCCATCTAGCTCAAAGCAGCCTACCTGCATGGATAAAGAAGTTAGTGCATTACAAAAGAGGTGGATTAGCTGAGCTGTGGAACCTGCAGAAGAGATAGGATTTTATGGACTTAGGAAAATAATTTTGTGAAAACACTTTTTATAAATGACCTGCGTTCAAGTACAAAAAAAACAAAACTTACCTTTAATTATGGTGCTACCTCAACACAACTCATATTTTAGCAAACACCTAATCCTGCTATGATCTATTCATTATTGATCTCTTACATTAGTCTTTGAAGTCTACTAACTGGTCTGTTTGTTCTCTTGTGCCATTCCGCACTGGAACACAGAGCTCAAAGAAACAGGTCTGTGATCCATGGTAGCTAGATCTTGTGTTACCACAGACACAGAACTTCATGTACAATTCAAAGCATTGTGACTGCACTGATTCTGTGCATTCAGCCTCATGAAGGTCAATGTAAATACTAAACTCCATCGAATGAATGCCCACACACCTTACCTGACCACCACCACTGCTGCAGAGGAAAGTGTGTATTATACTTGCTTCCAATAAACACTTTGAGAGAAAGGAATTGCAACTATCACAAACAATACAGATTACTTTTAAATAGCACAAGAGCGGGGGTTTACGTTACTTTTCCTATGATATTCCCTCATTATCTGGCAATTTAAAAAAAATCACTGTGTGTACATAAACAATGATGTAACACTACCTTGGACAGCAGATACAGAATACAATTAGCTTCATTAACATGTTAAAGGGACACCATACTCAAAAACTGCACACCATTTTTTTTTAAGCATTAAAAAATATGCCAAAAAAATTAGCATAAAAAAAAAATGAAAATAGAATTGAGAGACCATGCCTGCAGCTTTGGGGCAGATCTCTCTCTAACCCTGAAAAACTTCCCTAATCAGGACAGTCTCATTTGGATCTATGGGGTTTTGCCATAGCCTACAAACCTTGTTACATTAAAAAAAAAATGTTATTAGCCCCCCCCCGCTGCCAGGAGCAGTTGCACTCATTACCTAGTGTGTGTGTGGAATTTAGCAGTATTTTATAAAATGTAATTTAAAAGGTAAATTTAATCGAATAATGAGGGATGTTGGCAAGGAGAAAGTAAATTTCCATGAATTAAAATGTTTTCCAGGAGGCCCCCTCCCACCCATTGCATATTGACATCAGTGTCAGCACAGGTCAATCATTAGCTCTTATCTAACTTTATCATGTTTTTTTCTAGTGACTACATGGATTTCTCAAACACAACAAAATTGTCTGCACCCAAGTTCCGCTCTAAAGGCCGGCCATCTAGGTCATCAGAAGGTGCCTTGTATGAACCGACACTGCGAATCCATTGGGCAATGTTACACCGGATGGTGTAAGTTGATTTTAAGCGGCATGGTCATGCCGAACTTACCTTTCCCTAATCAATTTCTCTTCTCTTCCTCTGTCAGGATCTGTTTTTTATTCCTTCTGTTTGCTCTAGTTTTCTTTAAAATCACAAGACAAAGTAGGGACTACTTTGTCTTATGGAGGTTTCCTACGCCTGACCAGCTATGACCAACGGAGAAGAAAAGTGTGCTTCATTTCCTGTGGTCAGAGCAATTTTCCCAGAATTCTCACCTGTCCCACAATTTTCCCACAATTCTCACCTAGCAATGCTTCCTTTCCGTATTCTCTTGAATGTCCTGTCCAGAGGCGTAACTAGAAACCCTGGGGTGAAAATTGCCCTGGGGCCCCCCCATACATCTACCTCCTACCCCACACGCCCCCGCCCCCCCCCCAACATATGCAGACAAACAGATACACACGCAGACACATACATACAGACACACAAACACATACACACAGATACCCATACATACATACACACACATGTAGAGACACACACTCATACACTCATATACACACACTGAGACATATACACACGTACACACAGACACACACACACAGACACATACATACACTTACAGACACACACACATATACATTCAGACATAGACATACACACATACATATACATTCAGACATAGACATACACACATACACTTACAGACACACACACATATACATTCAGACATAGACATACACTTACAGACACACAAATTATTAATACTAAATGTCCACCCAGCCTCCCTACCTGGAGAGCTGGCGTGGATTTGCCCCTGGAGTCCAGTGGGGCTTTAGTGCGGCAGAGTTCCTGTCAGACGCGGTGAGGGAGCAGAATTCTCTCTGCTCTTCTCCCTTGCGGGCTGTCTAATGATGCCGGAAGCCAGAATATGACGTCATATTCCGGCTCCCAGAATCAGCAAACACAGCTCCCTCGCCGCGTCTGACAGGAACTCAACCGCCGCCTGGGGGGGTCCATTAGGTGGCCAGTGGGCCACCTCTTGGGCCCCCCTATGACAGGGGGAACACGGAGGGGGCTGCATCTAGGCGGCCCACGGTTGCAGGGATTGTGGCTGCGGCCAGGCCTCCTGCAGTGAGGGGCCGGTCGCAGCTGCGCCCGTGGTAGGTACGCCACTGGTCCTGTCATTTTAGACAAAACAGGATTGCGTCCTAACCATAGGCGTGTGCAGCCTATTGTATAAGGGTGTGCACCCTAAAGCACGAAGAGGCCTCGAAGAGGGAGAGCCGTGCCGACTCCTATCAGCCCCAGCCACCCTCCTGCAAAGAAAAGGTAAGAACAGGAGGGTGGCTGAAAAATGAGCTCTGTGTGTGTGTATGCATGCATGTATGTCTGTCAGTATGTATATATGTGTGTATGGATGTCAGTGTATGTATGTCTGTATGCATGCATGTATGTCTGTCAGTATGTATGTATGTCTGTCAGCATGTATATATGTGTGTATGGATGTCAGTGTATGTATGTCTGTATGCAGGCATGTATGTCTGTCAGTATGTATGTATGTGTGTATGGATGTCTGTATGAATGCATGTATGTCTGTCAGTATGAATGTATGTCTGTCAGTATGTATGTCTGCATGTCATTATGAATGTATGTATGGATGTCAGTATGTATGAATGTATATATGTATGTATGCCAGTATCAATGTATGTCAGTATCAATGTATGTCTGTGTATGGATGTCAGTGTCTGTATATGTATGCGTGTATGTCTGTATGTCATTATGAATGTATGTATGTGTATATGTCAGTATGGATGAATGTATGTCTGTATATATGTATGTCTGCATGTCATTATGAATGTATGTATGTATGTATGTATGTATGTGTGTATGGATGTCAGTATATGCATGCATGTCTGTCAGTGTGCATGTATGTTTGTCTGTATGAATGTATGTCTGTCAGTATGCCAGTGTCAATGTATGTCAGTATGAATGTATGTCTGTGTATGGATGTCAGTGTCTGTATATGTATGTGTGTATGTCATTATGAATGTATGTATGTGTGTATGTCAGTATTGATGAATGTATGTCTGTTCGTATGCCAGTGTCAATGTATGTCAGTATGAATGTATGTGTGTATGTATGTCAGTATGTATGTATGTGTCTGTGTGTATGTTAGGATGTGTCTGTCTGTCACTATGTATGCCTGTGTGTCTGTGTGTGTATTCCTGTGGGCGGGATTTGGAGGTGGATCCTGTGGGCGGGCTTGGAGCGGGCCCCCAGGGGCCCAGACCCTGAGCTGAGTTAGGGGCTCCAAAATTTCTGGTGGCGGCCCTGCTCACACGACACGGGTGGGGGCATGGGAGGGGGAATACTAGGGTTTTTTTTGTTTTTGTTGCTCACTGTTTACCAGACATGCCCCTACTCGCGGTATAGCAAGTAGGGTCAGAATTACTAATACTAAGTAATCTTTACTTAGTATTAATAAAGTTGGCTGAAAGACCAATTTAGGTCTTTGAAAGATAGCTACCTGAAACTGTGGGAATTAGGGAGTTATCTTATCCACTTCAGTTTATGGCACTTTTCCATGCTATAACTGCAATTCATGTAAGGCTAAGAGTTTTTAACTTATGAGTCCACTTATTTTGTTCATGTTGTGAAATGTCCTTGCAGCCTCCTCTGTGTTGAGAAGACCACAATAAAAATTCTAGTGAGACTGAATAAACAGAAGTCCACTATTTAGACACATCGAACTTCGGGTACCTCCCCACTTCTCTGATCGTAACCATAGTATGTCACAATTGCATTTTCAGGTCATTGACCTTGCACCACCTTTTAGGAGCGGTGGTGACCGGCAGACGTTATAAAAGAAGAAGGCCTAATCGATTCATACTTTGGACACCTTATGGCCCAAGGGACTCAATAAGGATTTTATGCAAAGTCTTTATTTATAAAAAAATATTTTTATATGATACATCCGGCTGTTGATTGTATTTTTCTCGTCTCCCTCCTCTCCCCCGTTGATTCCCCCCCCATTGATTTCTCCCTGAGACATGTCCCTTTGTGTCCACTTGGATTGTGGCCGCTCTACATGGGGACAGTTCAGCATGTCTATATAAACATTATAGCCTCATAACAGATGGAGTTTAAGCATGCATGGGATAGGCATAAGGCTATCCGAGCTATAAAATAAGTCCAGGGCCTAATGAAAGTATTTTGAAAATTGGGCAGACTAGATGGGCCGAAGTGCTTTTATTCACCTCAATTTGCGTACATTTGCAGTTAAAAAGGTGAACATATTGCAGTATATAATGGCATACAATAATATTGCAGTACAATGTATTGTGGATGGTCGCGAATGCCTAGGCGTAATTACAGAACCTAAAAATAACCTTGCCTCAGTTTTGTTATGCGCAATCGAGCCAATAAAAGTGAAATACTAAGATCACATCGATTTGCGTGCATGTGCATTTAGAAATGCAAACATATTGCAGTATATCATGGCACACAGCAATATTCGCAAATGCATGGGTGTAGTTACCGAAATGAAAAATAACGATGCCTCAATTTTGCCATGCGTAAACGAACCAATAAAAAGGTAAAATACTGAACTAAATCAATATACTAGATCACCCAGTGTCTAGACAGATTGGCAGTTGTGAGCACTGAGCCTAAATACGCAAGAAAAGGGGTAGAGTGCATGGGCAGCTCGCATGTTAGTTAGCACCTGTGCACAGGTGGTTGCTGGTAGTTTATCATGTGACAGAAGCGGTGACATTAAATAGGCTATATAAGCTACCCTATGGCGCTGCTGAAGTCGTGGATCTACAGCTTAGCGTGTGTGTCAGGACTGTAGCATGTATTTCTCCCGTAAGGGATCGGAAAGGATTTGATGCGATAAAATTTAAAAAAGGTAAAAAGGAAAGAGGGGTGCCCCCAAGAATAAGGAGGAGCGTGTGGGATAGGGCCCAACGTGAAGCCAAGTCCTCTCATGGACTCCAGGGACCTTGGTCCAAGCACGTACGGCCAGGTTATATATTTAATAAAAATAAAAAAAATTTAAAAGTGTAAAAAGGTGCCAAAAAAGGGAAATTAATCAATTAAAAGATATACGTTTAAGTATTACTTAAGCAAGTAGGGGATTGTTTACGGGGTGATAGCTGACTGCTATAAGTGAAACCACCTCTGCATAAGTATGTATCTCGTGCCTCTCCCCACACCCCTGTTCCCAGGTAAGATAGAGGAGTAGTGTAAAGCCTCTGTGGGGTCATACCTGGGCACCACCAATGGTGCCGACCTCTCCACTGTCACCCGATACCAGGTAAAGCCCCCCACCATGGGCTCCTCGGCACAGCGGGCACTCGAGGGACCCTCCAGTCTATGAGACCTCCCTCCCGTAGAGTCCACCAACCGGATGGCCTCTGCACCTCCACTGTCCCATCAGAGTCCCGGTAAGTCAGACATGGCGCCTCCATGTGTCCCCTCTATCACCGGCCATTCCTCCAAAGCATGGGCCACAGGCCCCCATAGTCCAGCCCGCCGGGGCTCACAACAACAGGGAGCAACTTCCTCCAGGCCTCCGGATCATCTAGAGTTAGAGGCCACTGCTATCCGACCTGAGACAGCCTGGTTCACATGTTGCCATTGCTTGTCGGCAGTCCCTCCTAGGCACCCGAGCAATGCGTGGGCATTCCCCTGGGTAAGTATGTTGAGAGCCTTCTCCTCTGTTCCCTGGCAAAGCAGGAATGGTGCTTCTGTAGTGTTAGCGCTGCCTCCTATTCCATGGCTGGGTACAAAGGGTCGAAGTTATAACCAAAGTAAAGCAAATGAAGGCTGAGAACTATTAACTTGCATGTTGAGACTTTTATTTTAAAACAGGAAAACAAGTGACCGGGGGAAGCGGGGCCGCAGCGTGATCTCACCGGTTGCCCTCGCAAATTGAGAAAGACAGGCACCTTCAAATCATGATGATTCACAGAGCACGAGCAGAGTGTCTCCAGCTTCAGCAATAGGCCGCAGGCTCGTGCCATTAAATAGGCTGAGGCTTCAGAGTCCTCATATTTGTGGGGTCCTCAGCCAACAACTTGTCCCCCCAGTAATGCTTATTTATTCCCCCATTAAAATGCATTAATTTGAGGGGCAGATGGTCTGTTTGTGAGCGGGAAATCAATGTTTATTCGGGCTCAGGACCGGCGCTGCATGACATGGCTTCCTTTCAGCTCGACGGTCCGGCCCCGCCTCCTGCAGAGACATTTTAATCACAACTATTGGATATAATCACAAGAAACATGGACTTAATATATAATAATACTGTACACTTCTGTCAATTGGAAACTTGTGCTCTGCGTAAAATAAACTAGCTGTGTTTACTATGCGAGTGCTCCAAGCCTTGACCATTCTAAAAATGAAGCTAAAGGGTATTTTATGGCAAAACATACAAGACTTATCTTCAACTTTATTGGCAAAGATTGGCCATAAAACAAATGTCCAAATGGGTGTCTAGATGTGTCTGGGTTGTCTTCCTTTCAGTAATATATACTTATGGTAAGTTTTCATGTTCCATTTTTTAATTGCTTGGAAGAGTTAGAGACCTGCATGGCAAGCAGCACTCCCATTACTATATTGGCCCAATAATTACCCAAATATACAGCAACCCTACACATGCTGTATTTAAAAATCTAAATAAGTAAAGGAAAACACTTTTGGCAGGTTTGCTAATCTTCAGTAGTTAGAAAAATACAACTTCCAGGGTAAGTTGGTCACAAATGAATTTCAAAATACACTGGATTATCTATTTTTGCAAATAATATGCCCACACGAGTGATTTGGGCTTTGAGCAGCTAAGATGAAAATATAGACCAACTCTCAATATTCAAAGTTCGTAGAAAACCGAGATTGGCGGAATATGTAGCGGAGTGCAATTTAGGTTATTATACAACCGTAGCACACATTAGATGTGCAAAAATATATAGCACAAATGCTTAAAAAAAAAATAACATTTTAAAAAAAAAAAAATGTAAAAAAGGGACGCCATTGTAAGGTTCAAAACATTTTGTATACATTTCTCAAGACAGTTCATTGACTTGTGATATATTTGCAGATCCTTTTTTTTTCTCTACATCACAGGGGTACTTCATTACATTTTGTGAGTTTATATTTATGTGTTTATGTAACAGTCTGGGGTCGAATAAAGAGTTCTGTATTTTTATATACTTTGAGGACATCCGTATTTTTTTGTTTGCACACTGGGAGTGACCTACGTTTCGGACGCTGGAGCTGTGAGTACCTTCATTATTATTATTATTACTATGAATTTACATGCTACCCGCTTTAGCGACTTTGTTGGAAGTTGTCACAGGCACCCGGTAAGGGAAATCACGTGACCACACTTGATCGATGCAGTCACGCTATTAATAGTACAGGTTACTTACCCACATTGCGGCGGGTCGCAGCCTGATCTACGTGTGCTGCAGCCCCAAGCCAGCGCGGTGTTCTTAAGGATGCCAGTCATAATATTCCTTCTTACAGCCCCATTTCCGACCAGATTAAAGGTGGCCTTGAATGTATGAATTATCTTTAAATTCTCAGTTCAGTAAATAACCCTCCAAATCTATTGTATATTTTCTTTGAGTGCGCTCATTTTGGAATACGCACCATTTACTGATGCAACGGGTTTATGAATATTTCCACATTTTATCTGACAAATAAAATTGGCGTTCTTATGAAATGGAAATTTCTGAGAAAACTAACTGAATTTAGTATAAAGAAAACGGTCTTTAATAAATATAATTTAGCTGCCAATTTGTAAACACTTTGCAAATGAGGAGAAATGAGACAAATTACTATTTATAGCTGTGTGTCACAGTTGTGCCTGGCCTTAACTGAATTCTTCTACCATTTGTAAAATATTTAATATACAGGTAAACAAAACAGAATATGAAATGCAAACATAAGTTATAGATTTTATCCCAAAATGTAATTTTCAGATATGTGATCGGTCAGTTTAAACAAGATTGATCTATGTCTGGAAGACGGATCTTGGAGGAAAAGTCAGTGCTGGCGCGTGAGATTGGAGGGGGTAGAGTTCAATTTGGGGTGGGGGGTCATAGACAGAGCTTTCCCCCCTTTTATCATGTTTCTTACTCCCAGTATCATGTCATGTTCCCCTATCATTCCATCTCCATAACACATACAACAGAAGTCTAGCTGAAGTCGTCATCGTCCCTGCCCTCTCAGATTATAGTGTGTTTCTCACAGCTACTGCCATTCAAATAGATGGGGTTTTGTGGTTGAAAGAGATCTGTCCTCCTTCCTACACAAGCCTTTGTTAATACAATTTTAGCATCAAGTGCAGTGTGACGGTGCTTCAATGATAGTGCATTCAAAGAACACTCCAAGCACCATAACTAGAGTTGAACGGACACCTGGATGTTCGAGTCCGGCGGGTTCTGCTGAACTTTGAAAAAAAGTCTGGGTTTGAGCTCGAACTTGACCCCGAACCTGAACCCCATTGAAGTCAATGGGGACCCAAACTTTTGGCCACAAAAATGTCTCTAAAAAACTCCTGGAAAGGGCTAGAGAGCTACAAAAGGAAGTAAAATGGGGCTAAGAGTAGGACAAGTGCCCTGCAAACAAATGTGGATAGGGAAATCACTTAAAATAACATAAAAATAAAAAATACAGCTGAGCCATAAAATAGCACTAGATGGAATCTTTGATTTTAGCTTTGGAAGAACATATATCAAAATCTAAAGCATGGCTGTCAGGAGGATCACCAGAATTATCCATTTGAGAGAGGGTTGGAGTGCAGGGTATTCTCTTTCATTGTTCAAACTGAGCTCAACTCCTGATGCATGGAGAAAAGGCCATCACAAGCCTCTGCTAATGTGTACCTAGTTTATACTAAGTGACCCATAGGTTGAGGAGGCGGTGACCGTGGTGGTGGAGGAGGAGGATGAGGTGACCAACACTGTTTGTAAAAATTTTTTTTTTTTTATTGTGGTATCCCACAAAATATTGGGACATACAAAAAAAGAAACATTTGCGGCCTGTGGTGCATTGCTTGCAGTCCTGATGCAAGGCCTTCACAAGCATAAAAGGCCTTCACAAGCATAACATAGTTTATACTAAGTGACCCATAGGTTGAGGAGGCGGTGACTGTGGCGGTGGAGGAAGAGGATGAGGTAGCCAACACTGTTTTTAAATGTTTATTTATTTATTTATTTTTTAATTGTGGTAGCCCTTAAAATATTGGGACATACAAAAAAAGAAACATTTGCGGCCTGTGGTGCATTGCTTGCAGTCCTGATGCATGGAGAAATGCTCAACTCCTGATGCATGGAGAGCAAGCCTCTGCTAATGTGTACATAGTTTTTTACTAAGTGACCCATAGGTTGAGGAGGCGGTGACCATGGCAGTGTAGGTGGAAGCAGCGGTGGAGGAGGAGGATGAGGTAGCCAACACTGTTTTTTTTTAAAATTGTGGTAGCCCACAAAATATTGGGACATACAAAAAAAAAAAGAAACATTTGCAGCCTGCGGTGCATTTCTTGCAGTCCTGATGCATGGAGAAATGCTCAACTCCTGATGCATGGATAAAAGGCCTTCACAAGCCTCTGCTAATGTGTACATAGTTTATACTAAGTGACCCATAGGTTGAGGAGGCGGTGACCGTGGCGGTGTAGGTGGAAGCAGCGGTGGAGGAGGAGGATGAGGTAGCCAACACCGTTTTTTATATATATATATTTTTTTTAATTGGGGTAGCCCCCAAAATATTGGGACATATAAAAAAAGACAACTCTGTTCCGCAGAGTAGCTGTTGACATTATAGTTGAGCAGGCACTTTGTTGACTCTAGAGAACCTCGGGCCAATCGCACATACCTGTGACGTCGACTTTGCATTCGGATGTCATCCATATCAACTGCGCCTACCATGGTGACCACAGGTAACGGGGAATCAGGGTTCCATTCCATACAGGGACCCTGAGAAACGGCTACCACATGCAAGGAAGGCAGAAGGCGCGCAAATGACCCACTCACGACATGGGAAGGTAGCAACGACAAATTACAATTACAGGGCCTCTAAAGAGTCCTGTATTGTTATGAGTCCACTTGTAATCCTTTAACTCTGATCAACTGGAGGGAAGTCTGGTGCAGAGCCACTGACCCGTGCGTGCTGCAGCTGAAACTCCACTATCGCCTGCTGCTGCTCGCACAGTCTCATGAGGCGGTGAGCGGGAAGGCCGAAGTTACGCTGCAGCGCAGACAGGTGAGCAGCAACAGGGTGAGAACGCCAAAAGCGTGCACAGCCGCTACAGTGAATGTCACATCCTGTTCCAAGTTGCGGATCAGTCTGGTGATGGCTTCTGGTATCCAGTACTCTTTTTACTGAAGCTGCATCAGGGTCCTGGTATGTGGCCGCACAAACGCTGGTGCTCAACACCAGGGGGCGTGCGGTTACCCTGCACCAGACCCTGCTAATCCATTCCACACTGTGACTCCTAACTTCAACATCAGGCATACTGGGTCCTGGTCGTCCGACCGCTGCCCAGACAGTGTATGGGTCCTGGTCACAGGACTGCCCATCTGACTGTGAAACTATGAATAATCGTTAAATCTGTGAATGGATCGTTAAATCTGGTACGAACCCGAACTTTGTAGTTCGGGTTCGCTCAACTCTATTATGGATCCTTTGTTCGCTACATGTATTACTTGGATAACTGGTGATTCTCGAGCTAAAACATGCCGACGAGCGCTAGGGGATGGCCGCTTCGCTTTTGCACCCTGCTCCCTCTTATGCTGTGCTGGTGCCTCTGTGCGACCAGCGCCTCTTCCTCCAAACTGCACACGTCACTCGCATGACCTTGATTCAATGTGGGGTCTAGGACCTCATCATCCTCCACATCATCTTCCACTCACTCCTCAACCCTGCCCTCCTTGCCGGTATGCACACTGCAGAAAGCCACAGCAGTTGGCATCTGTGTTTTTCCAGCATGTAAAGTCTGCAAAGAACATATGGAAATTGCTTTAGAATTGTATCCAGGCAACAGTTTTCCCTATAAACTGACCTCTCAGTTTGACTTGTGAGGGTATTGCCCCAGAATTACAATATTGTAGCTATTTATAACTGGTTTAAATATAGCAGCTTGTTATCTGGTAGTTTCTAGTGTAGAAAATATCAATGTTTTCTATCACTTAGATCTGTGTAACAAGTGTTGTAGGTGTGAAACAATATTACAAGTGACCGATGTAGTAAATTCGAATCAAAGTTTTGATTTGACTCTCAGATATGAAGGGAACACCCCAAATATACTATTTAGCACCTTTTTTTTTTTTTTTTTAATTGACTTTTTAAAACTCCAATGTAAGCAGCAGATTAGCAGCAAAACAATTAGAATGTTTACAACTGCGCAGTAAGCGCACTATTTGACTCTCAGATATGAAGTGCACCGCAGGCCGCAAAATGTACTATTTAGCAGATTAGCAGCAAAACAATTAGAATATTAACCACTGCGCTGTAAGCACACTATTAGATGCTTCTATTTGACTCTCAGATATGAAGAGCAGGCCACAAAATGTACTATTTAGCAGATTAGCACCCAGAAAATTTGAATTTTTACAACTGCACAGTAAGCGCACTATTTGACGCTTCTATTTGACTCTCAGAAATGAAGATTACGCCCAAAAATGTACTATTTAGCAGCAAAACAAATAGAATGTTTACAATTGCACTGTAACCACAGTATTTGACACTTCTATTTGACTCAGATATGAAGTGCAGGCCGCAAAATGTACTATTTAGCAGATTAGCACCCGAAAAATTAGAATATTTACCACTGCGCAGTAAGCGCACTATTTGATGCTTCTATTTGACTCTCAGATATGAAGAGCACGCCCAAAATGTACTATTTAGCAGATTAGCACCCAGAAAATTAGAATTTTGACAATTGCGCTGTAAGCACACTTTTAGACGCTTCTATTTGACTCTCATAAACGAAGTGCACCCCACTAAAATACTATTTAGCAGTTTTGCACCCAAAACATTTTAAGTTTTTAAACTGCTACGTGACAGCAGTATTTGACGATTCTATTTGACTCTCAGATATGAAGTGCACCCCACTAATATACTATTTAGCACCCAAAAAAATTTGCTTTTTAAAACTCCGATGTAACAGCGGTATTTGAAGCTTCTATTTGACTCTCAGATATGAAGTGCACGCCCAAAATGTACTATTTAGCAGATTAGCACCCAGAAAATTAGAATTTTTACAATTGCGCTGTAAGCACACTATTAGACGCTTCTATTTGACTCTCAGAAATGAAGTGCACCCCACTAAAATACTATTTAGCAGTTTAGCACCCAAAACATTGTAAGTTTTAAAACTGCAACGTGACAGCAGTATTTGACGATTCTATTTGACTCTCAGATATGAAGTGCACCCCACTAATATACTATTTAGCACCCAAAAAAATTTACTTTTTAAAACTCCGATGTAACAGCGGTATTTGAAGCTTCTATTTGACTTTCAGATATGAAGAGCACACCCAAAATGTACTAGTTAGCAGATTAGCACCCAGAAAATTAGAATTTTTACATCTGCGCTGTAAGCACACTATTAGATGCTTCGATTTGACTCTCAGATGTAAAGAGCAGGCCACAAAATTTACTATTTAGCAGATTAGCACCCAGAAAATTAGGATTTTTACAATTGCGCTGTAAGCACACTATTAGACGCTTCTATTTGACTCTCAGAAATGAAGTGCACCCCACTAAAATACTATTTAGCAGTTTAGCACCCAAAACATTTTAGGTTTTAAAACTGCAACGTGACAGCAGTATTTGACGATTCTATTTGACTCTCAGATATGAAGTGCACCCCACTAATATACTATTTAGCACCCAAAAAAATGTGCTTTTTAAAACTCCGATGTAACAGCGGTATTTGAAGCTTCTATTTGACTCTCAGATATGAAGTGCACCCCACTAATGTACTAGTTTGCAGAATTCCTCTCCCTACACTAATAAGAACTCATGTGCGTGCGATGCTACGCGACTTCAGCTTATATATAGAGGCTGGGTCACATGCTGCACTGGCCAATCACAGCCATGCCATTATTAGGCATGGCTGTGATGGCTTCTAAGGGCACACGACTCAAACGCTTGTTGATTGGCTGCCCTGCAGCCTTTGAAAACGTGCCATTAAATCACCGAACTCCAACCCGAATATACAGTGATATGTCCGTGTTCGGGGTCCAAAAACCGTAATGTTCGGTACGAACCCGAACTGTAACCACTACAGAACAATGATGGGGAAACTGCAGCTGGGGATCTTACCCAGATGTTACCACAATGCAGCCTACATGGGTAATTCTCAGACAATTCCAATGGTTCTAAGCCCCCCCTCCCCCATCAGTCTGATTTGAGTTTTATTTATTTTTGTAAAATTTATATCAGGACTGTTCTTGGGCCATGGTTAACAGGTTTATGAATGATTGACGTTTCCAGTTATATCAGTGAAAAAGATTGTCACACTACTGAGTTTCAACTTTCAAGCCCTTGAAAAACTCAATGCCAATGGTCGATTCCCTAGATATGACACGTACAAGTAATTCTTACCTTAACAGAAAAGACAAGGGCAAGGAATCCTAAGCAGCATACATTTGCAACCATGATGTTAAAGATCGAGAAGAGCACGTAATCTTTTATGGGAGGATCATCTTGTAATATAGTAACCACAGTGGATTGAGGTGGCTGACTGGAGAAATTCTCATGCTGTAGCATCACAGGTTCAGGTTTATAGTGTTTATCATTGATTGTAGAAGAATCCCCAGCCAAAGGCTCTGTTAACGGCTGTGTACAATTATCATTCTCCATAACTGCGGTTGGTAAGAACATAGACCAGAGCTCTTAGTGAGAATGGAGATGGGTTTTATATCATGCCAAGTAAGGGGAGGATAATGGAATCCCTCCCTGTTTGGCTACAGAATTATATCAGGGTCAATGTGAAAACACAAGGGAAAGGTTAAAAATGTAAGAATGAATGAAACTGTAACATGGGCCAATGCAAAAGCAAACAAAAAGTAGGATATTAACAGTTTTTTCTTTTTAATATGAACACTGTATACAGGGAAATAGATCCTACATGGAATGCTTAGAAAGCAACTGAAAAATGAAAATATCTTTTGCTTCTATCAGAGTTCTGATAGATTTCTATCAAAAGTACAAAGTGTGAAAATGTTTCTAGTGTGTTAATAGATATAGCTCTTAATACAATAATTTGTGGTAATGAAGAGAACATGGTTTTCAAGAATGGCTCTGCAAATTTTGGTATGTGAACAGTTATTTCACATGGTATAATTGCTGTAGCCAGAATAGGGATAAGAACAAACGACTCTCACCTGCTGAGTGGTACCTAATACTTGGGTCCTCTAGCAGAGATAAGGAGAGGGTTCTGAGCAGTATCTTCCTAGAACTGAACTCCCACAAATCTGGAATCTAATGGAGTCACTCTCCCAACATGGAGGTTACAGCCCCAAGTACACTATGGAATGTTTCTCCAATAGCCATGAGAGACTTTAGCCCACCTGCCACGTCAAGGCAGACCTCTCAGGTACATCCTACTCTGACCTTTCACATTGCTTCCTTGAGCTTCTGGCAAAGATATCTCTAATGAGACAGAAAGGTTTGCCTTGACATGGCAGGTGGGCTAAAGTCTCTCAGCCATTGGAGAAACTAAATAACCTCCATTTGTTTAAATATACATAGGGATTTGGGAATAGCGCAGGTAACTTTTTTCTTGTTTTTTATTGCGGCTGATGTGTACTATGGTCTTTGCGGTATTTTTTTTTTCTTTGATTTTTATTGGGGTTGATGTGTATTATGGTCATTGCTACCGCCCAGGAGTGATGGGAGTGTGAGTGCAAGGCTTGTTTTTTTTGTATTTGTACGCTACGGAATATGTTGGCGCTTTATAAATGCCAGTGATAAATAAAGTACTCCTATCAATAGTGGTACAACAACTGCCTTCACTTTACACATCCTTTTTAGCTATTCTGTTACTCCTTGGTGTTTTTCTACTGGGCGAATGGAAAAAAATCATTCTTGGAAACGAATTGACAACCTAGACCTGCTTAATAGGGCTTTCATGAAATATATACATATATATATATATACGGATCAGCCACAACGTTAACACCACTGACAGGTGAAGTGAATAACATTGATTATATCGTTACAATGACACCTGTCAAGGGGTGAGATATATCAGGCAGCAAGTGAACAGTCAGTTATAGAACGTCATGTATTGGAAGCAGGAAGAATATGAAAGTGACTTTGACAAGGGCCAAACAGTGATGGCTAGACAACTGTCAGAGCATCACCATAACAGCAATACTTGAAGGATATTCCTAGTATGCAGTTGTTAGTACCTACCAAAAGTGGTGCAAAGAAGGACAACTGTGAACAGACATCAGGAGCAAAGGCTGACTCATCTAGTCCAATCACGCTGAAGAGCTATTGTAGCTCAAATTTCTGAAAAACTTAAAGGGACACTATAGTCAGCTTAATATAGTTGTTCTGGTGAGTATAATCATTACCTTTAGGCATTTTCATGCAAACACTGGCTTTTCAGAGAAACGGCTTTGTTTACATTGCCCCTAGGGACACCTCCAAGTGGCCACATCTCAGATGGCCACTGGGGGTGCTTCCTGGCTCAGTGCTGCACAGTAGGCAGTTCTGATGTTCAGTGTCCCCACGCACTGCATGGGGATGCTGAATTTTTCCCTCATAGAGATGCTACGGATTTTTATGTGGTTCCTGCGCTGTTTATCCTCCAGGGCTGTGATTTGGTGTGTCAGTGTGACTTGAGTGGTTTGCAATTTTTGTACTGTCTCTTTAAGGGCCACGATGTCAGTTCTGGAAGCTAGTATGTCCTTTTCAGAGGTTTGTACTCTGTCAGTTATGGCCTGTATATCAGTTCTCAGTGCCCTGAGGTCAGCAGTCCACACTTGTTGAATGTCATTAAGTAGGAGTTTTAAATCCTGCTTTGTTGTGGGTGCAGACCCGTCCGGGTCGTCAGTTGTGTGTAGTAGACTTGCCTGGGTGGTTGGTGCAGCCTCTTGTCTGTCCTGCGCCCGGTTCTCCTCATTCCGGTCTCCAGCAGGGGTCAGCTTAGGCTGCACGGGCTGTCTCAGCATGTCCCCAATGTCTCTGCCGTCAGCCACTGTGTTTGGCTTTTGGGATCGTCTCCCCATTGCAGTCCAGTGTTCCGGTTGCGGACTCCGTTCCCTGCGGGTGTAGTATGGTGCTGCCGTGGAGGAGTGCTTCCAGTCCCAGGCTCAGAGGTGTGCTGTAGGCCGCGGATTTTCGCCACGGTTTGGAGTGCTTTGTCGTATGAAAGAAAGGCATCTATCGATGCGTTATGGCTCTGGGGACCCAGTTGTGGCGGTAAGACGGTCGGATGGTCTATAGTTGCTTGGATATTTGGTCGGATTTAATCAGTTGTTTGGGAGCTCTCAGATATGGCGTCCGCTTGTCAGGCTCCGCCTCTCACATATGTTTTTGCTGTTGATCCAAAAGAAGGCAAAATCCCCAGTCTGAAGCACTTCCAATTTTGCAACAAACTAGGAAACAATTCCTTCTTGACCCCAAAATGGCAGTCAAATGTCTCTATTTATCCAATTGCTGTTTAAACATCTGTATGGACTCTGATAAAACCACCTCTTCGGCAGAGAATTCCATATCCTTATAGTTTTTACTGTAAAAAAACAAAACCAAACCCTTTTCTTTGCCTTAAGATGAAAACTCTTTTCTTCCAGCCTAAATGTCCTTTGTATTGCCCGGTTTATGAATAGATTTCCAGATAATGGTTTGTACTGGCCCCGAATATATTTGTATAATGTAATCATATCCCCTCGGAAGCGCCATTTTTCCATACTAAAGAGATTTAATTTTTTTTTTTTTTTTTAAACCTTACTTTGTAACTAAAATGCTCCATTCCTTTTATCAATTTTGTAGCTCGTCTTTGCACTATTTCTAGAGCCATGATATGCTTCTTTAGCACAAGTGCCCAAAATTGCACAGCATATTCAAGGTGTGGTCTTACCAGAGATTTATAAAGAGGCAAAATATTTTTATCCCGAGAATTTATGCACCTATTTATACATGACAAAACCTTACAGGCCTTAGCAACTGCAGATCGACATTGCATATTGCTGCCTAATTTGTTGTCTAAAACAATTCCCAAAACCTTCTCATGTGTGGTTACCTCTAATTCGCTACCATTTAGGATGTAAGTTGCTTGTGCGTTCTTGACCCCAACGTGAATAACTTTGCATTTCTCTACCCTAAATGCTATGCTGACACATTGGTCATAGTTGTTGACAGGGTGTCCGGGCGTCCTTGAGTGACAAACAAAACAAATTAGGATATGTCGAAAGACGTAGGAAGAGTAGTGATGTCGCGAACCGTTCGCGGCAAACTCCGGTCAGCTGACACATCCCTGCCAATCACCGGCAGACCCTCCCTCCCAGACCCTCTCACCTCCTGGACAGCATCCATGTTGAAGCTGCCTTCAACATGGATGCTGTCCAGGAAGTAGGAGGGCCTGGGAGGGAGGGTCTGCCAGAGATTGGCAGGGATGTGTCAGCTGACCGGAGTTCGCCACGAACCGTTCGCGGCAAGTTCGCGACATCACTAATGAAGAGAACTCCTTATTGAGAACCTCAGATACTTAAAGATGACTACAAATTTCAGTTCTCATGCATCCTTTTACATAATTAGGATGATTGCCAAGAGCATGGCCTTAACTATAGCATCCCAATGGGCACTATGTCTTCTGTGGGGAGCAGACTATGCTTCAAAGTCTTCTGTAAGCTCCTTACCAGTCCAAGGAAACCTTCTCTCTGAGAAAGTTCTGAAGGAAGCTACTCAGTAAGTCGCTGAAAGCAAGAAAGTATTTCTGCCACAAGGGAAAAGACCAAAGGTTATGTAATCAAACTATTCAAGATAGTAGATCTTACCGCCAAGAAAAGCGTATTCTAGACAGTAGTCATGGAGGAATTTTCAGCCTTCTTCCTTCAACACTAAGCCCATTACAGGAAAGATCTCACACTTAATCTACAAATTCTGAAGGTGCACCTGCCCAGCCAGATCTAATAGGAAGGCTCCTGCATTTTTATCCAACCAATAATCCTTACCTAAAATGGTTTCTAATTTTCATATGCTTCTAGAAGTCGTATTAGTGTCCTTTTACTTACATCCATCATCAGAACAGGAACCTAAGCGCCATCAGCGAGACATAAGAGAATTTCTGATACAAAGTGTCTTGGAGACTGACAGATTTTACGTCACAACAATTATTTGTCCTTCCTATAGGGTCTAGAAAAGGGGAAGCAGCTGCCACTTCAACTCCAAGACATTGCATATTTAATCTCTTCATGAAGGCTTATCAATAAACCTACCCAACTCTTCCAGAGAAATTCAGAACCCATTCCACAAGAGCTCTAGCAGCTTCCTCGCTTAATTGTTGTTTCGTTTGATGATAGCTGCAGGGTAGCTACATGGTTCTCTCCAATGACCTTCAGCAAGTATAAGTTGGATTTGGCATCTACTACGTCCTTTGATAGAGGTGTATTGACCTCTGTCTCATGTCACAATAAAATTTGATGCAAGCATTATACTGGCTGTGAGTATATTTTTTTTTCCCCTCTACCTCCCATCTTAAGTTTGGATATTATTAATGTGTGATGTTGCCATGATTAGCTCGATACAAGCATCAATGGAAGGTGGAGTAACCCTTTAATGTATGCATGAATAAGTTGACCCATCTAGGATTTAGTTCTAGAATAAGATTCCACAGGTAAATCCCAGATGACCGAGTATAGTTATTTATAAAAAAAAAAAAATAGATGTGTTAACCAGATTAACACCTAGCTTTTAAGGATGCATTTCACAGCCCATGTTTAGAATCCACTGCTTATAAACAAGAATTAGTGATAGGGATGATGTAGTCTAATGATTTCAAACACTAGCCTCACACAGATTTATGACCTACAACTCTCATAGGATTATTCACTAAAGTGAGAATTCAAAGAATTTCAAATTTAAGGTTAAAATAACTTGACTGGAATAAATCTAGACGTTAACTATGCACTCCGGTCTTAAATTTGAAGTTTTTATTTAAATTCTCACTTTAGTAAATAACCCTGACAACATTCTGTGAATGCAGTAGATGGGGCAGAGAACCATGCCAGTTGTAGTTCAGCAACTTAAGGTGATTGAAATCGGCTATATTGACAAAACTCTACACACAGCACAGCTTAGTCAGACAGGTTGGGGTTAATTTGGTGTAACACCCCATGGGAACTGGAACAGCCAAATTAATCAAATTTGGGTGCAAGTTGGTGGTTTGTGAATAGCATGTTATATGGAGATTCAGAGGATTGCAATTTCATGCTGCTATAAGTGCGGCTGATATAACTTCACTTGCCTATTTGTGAATAGGTTATATAAAAAAAACAAAAAAAAAAGACTTGCAATAATCAAGTTAGAATTAACGGGAAGACTACTATTACAGGTGAATTAAAAAGTGAGCAGAATGTTGTAAAGTAATTTTCTGTACAGTGGCTTTTCTATAATGGGAAAATTGCATATGCATGCACATATTCCTATATTCTTCTACACACATTGTAAGACAGATAAAAAGTAAGAACATATATAGAAAAAAAATAAAATCATAAAATACTAAAAAAAGGAAGCAAAAAAAAAAAAAGCTTATTTCTTTTTATTGTATGTAGTATGCAATGTAATGCTTAGGCACGTTGCATGGGCAGCTAAATCTAAAATTGAGGGCCACGGCTCAAAGTTTCCTTTTATTTTCCTAAAATACCAGGTCAGGGAGGAATTCTCAAACAATGAGAACCTAGTTTGGTAATAAAACTAGATTTACATTAAAAAGTTAAAATAAATAAAAAGGTGTGCAAATAATGGACTGCAGTGCAGCAAAAAAAATTGCTTTTCCTGCATTACGAAGGCAGACTGGAGATGGAACGTGTAAAGAAACATTAAAAGTTACATAGAATTGGCTTCCATAATTACTACCTACCTATGTACAAATCAAATGCAGGCACACTGCTGGGGAGAAAAAATAAAATAAGAATGGAAAAACAAAACAATCCCTATTCCCCCCCATGTACAGCATTTATATATGAAAATTATGTCACAGATTGGCACAGACAACTGACATGCACAAATGCAAGCAAACAAAAAAAAGTTTAAGCGTTTATCTAGCAATGAACAAATTAAATAAAAACGTACACTGCATTGGAACAGTGCAATAATTTCATTCAACAAAATAAAAAGCCCACTGTGCATAAAAAGACAAGCAGATGAATTTGGCAGGTGAGAAATATGGATATTGAAAATCATGGCTCACCTGTTATGTAAGCAAGACAAAAATGTATGGCTTGATAATTTGCCAGCAAAGCAGCAATAAATATGTAAAATACTAATAGACATTTGATCTGAATGGAGGGAGGGTGATGTTACCAGGTACAAAACTTGGCAAAATGTTCAAACGATAGCCATGTTTTAATGACTTTTAGTAACTTAAATACAATAAACCCTCTAAGTGCCAAAAATGTGAGCCACGTGTTTCATGGTCCTATAGGACTTAAAGAGTTAGAACACTTAAGTTGAAGAGGTCTGTCTGTCGGGGGGCAGGTGCCACCCCCAAAAACTTTATACAGAGTGGAAAAGAAGAACGTATGAGAAATGGTAAGTTACTTTGGTCACACTAATTGTCAAATAGTTATGCTTTCAAATACGTTAGCTTTGTGTATACATTTTTTTTATAAAAAACTATTTTTACAACCATTTGAACCATAGTATCACTATTACTGAAGTGGTGAGTTCTTATGTCACAGGGCACCAAATTTTAAGAATACAATACAATATAAACATACACAAAAAGTCTGGTCAATGTGCATTTTTTTTTTTTTTTTTTACACTTTTAAGTCTGTACAACACCTTAAAATCTAAAAAAAGGAAATTAAAAATAAAATAACAAAAATATAATGTTGCTGGTCCTGATCCCTTGCAAAGTTAGTGCAGCAGTGACTGGCTTTGACAGGAGTTGGCTGAAATCTTCAAGTAACACCGCAGAAAACCCCCAATGGATGTCACTTTGTAGTCTTCAACAAACAGTAGGTATCACATCATACAGGGCCATTTGCAGACGCTCCATCCAGCAGAATCTGCTCTGTCCTAAAAGTGCAAAATTAGACAGTTAGGCAAGTTGGGCCAATTTTTATATAAGAATTTCTTCAATCTTTCACTATGGTTTTATCCATAGTGCATTTAAAATGCTTTGAGTGATTGCATCACCTGTTAAAATAGCTCTTTGCACATCATGATACACAAAGATTCCCGCCAGTCCTAACTTGGAACGCAACGTGCGTTCCATTCCGCAGGAATTAGTCTTCCCCCTATTTCCAGATTTCAATGTCCTTCTCTTTAGGACACAGAACTGCATTGCATATAATAGTTCATCATTGGAACATACACCAGAAAGGTATATCATATCTCATCTCATTGATGTATATGAATTTTATATGATGAGTTACAACCATTTAATTACAATTTTCCTTTGTCCTGGCCGGATTTGGAATGGAACGCACAACCTTTCTGGTGTATGTTCCAATGATGAACTATTATATGCAATGCAATTCTGTGTCCTAAAGAGAAGGACATTGAAATCTGGAAATAGGGGGAAGACTAATTCCTGCGGAATGGAACGCATGTTGCGTTCCAAATAGAAGGTAGTCGGAACCCGGAAGTATGTGAGAGACGAATGGCGGAATGGAACGCACGTTGCGTTCCAAATAGAAGGTAGCCGGAACCCAGAAGTAATTCAGAACGCACGTTGCGTTCCAAGTTAGGACTGGCGGGAACCCGGAAGTAAACCGGCGAATCACTAGAAAAATCTGCCGTATTAAAGAAAATAGAAATACCGATTGAAAAAGCCCCTGGAAGGGGCGAAACGCGTCTCGGACTTTGCACTAGCCATTGGGCAGGACTTGAGTATAGCACTTTAGCTACAGACTTTTAGAATATTGATTTATTGTTTTTTTATTGATTTTAAATGTATTTTTAATACTTTTTTGAATAAATATTTGGCTGTATATCCCATATCGAACCTTCTATCAAGAAGTCTGTTAAGCGAAGTGGGATCTTTGAGAATTTGGGGAATTCTGGCAAATTAAGTGAGAATATCCATTCATCTTGGAACCCCTTCAAGCCAAGTGGGACAAGCGATCCAGCCACATAGTAATTGGAGAGGGACATCCTTGAAAAAGTCCCAAGGCGACATCAGTGAGAGCCACATATATTTGGCTCTAGGCTTGTGAGTACTTCACTTAAATCATACATTGCCTATTTGCATAGACTTTATTACACTATTTTGTGTTTTGCATATATCTTTTACAGACATACAATAGTAGGTAGGTCACACTTCTGGGTATGTATTTGTGTTATATTGAGTGGTGTGAGGGGTTTCCCACTCAGGTGGTTTGTGGCGTCTTAGCTACCACACTTATTCCCATTGTTCTTTTGTATACATCCCCATTTTTTGCTATAAACGTATACACTGCATTTTCTATGAAAATTTATTCTAATACTATTGTGCCCTCTGGCACCCCCTCTCCCAGTACATAAAGGGTTAAAAAATATCCTAATTTCCTCAGTCATAAGAGAGACCTAATGCACATGCGTGGCAAGCATTCTTCTCATACCACCCACACCTATAAAAGCTTCCACCACCAAAGCAATCTATAATTGGTGGGCATTCAGTTACCTGAACCAAATCTGATCTGTTCAACCAGCCTACAAATTTACATTCACTACAAAAATAAAAAAAATAAACGACTATATTTATGTCCCAGGAGAGCTTTGGAAACTGCAAATTTCATTTGGTTCTCAAAATGAACACTTTTTAGTTTATCAGAGATTATACACTTTTTCTGCTCATCTCTAACCCAGCTTTCCTACTTGAGAGGCAAGTGGGCTGTAGGAATTTAAGTTTTATGAGGAATAATTCCTGTATTTCAAGACCTGGCTGAAAATGCACATTTAATATTTATGTTCAGACATTTCTGATCTGTTTGTGACCAGGGCTGATATTCTCTGTGATTCCTGACAAGCAGAGACCAGACTTTATATTTCATACACATTCCCCAAAACAAAGATTTGGAAGTGCTTTTAGATGCCATTTTAAATGAAAAACTTCATTAAACTCTACTGGATAATCATTCCTTGCATCCACTACACACTTCTATTGACCATTTAGCCACGATCAATAAATACTGGGCATGACACCTACCCCAAATAATAGATGCAGTGGAAGGATGCCCACATGCATCTCCATTGCATATCAGGTGAAGTTATCCCCTGACATGACAATCCGTGTTGCCATGCATATTCTTTGTGCTCAAAGAACTTTACTTCTGTAATGCCCAGCTGACACCTCTATGCTTTGTGCTTTTGAGTTAGCGCTATAGAAATACCAACAACTATGGATTAGTTAAGTAGCATAAGGCTGTATATTCATGCAATATTTGCATCTTTGGTAAATGCAGAGTCAAGTTGTTTACTCTGAATTCCATTAATCCAAGTTAAGTTGCACTATTTCAGCAAGGTTAAAAAAAATTTTTTTTTTTTTTTTAAAGTTCAGAAAATAAACCTTAATCCCATTGTTATTCTGGAATGTACATAGAACGAACACATTTCATTTAACAGAATATAAGAATTAAGAACAGACAAAAGAATCAGAGAAACCAACAGCTTGCCCTACAGTTATTCCCCTGCTCCGGTCTCAAAAAAGATTTTGCTCACTTGTTTCATTACAGAGAGAATGGCTCTGAATGGACCCAAACACGGTCAGAACAATTGCTCAGGGTTGCTGTATCACATGTGCAGAAGGAACTTGCCAGGGTTTCAGATGCGGACTGTCCTTACGGGTGGGAGCAGTCCGACATTCAAATGGCCTAGTTCTCTCTAATGGCAAGTGAGCAAAGATTCCATATTACTACCTTTAATTTATGGTGATTCGCTCAGGAAAGCTAATATTGCAAGATGAACTATCTCCAGTTTAATAGGCTAAAGATTTCCAACCACCACTAGCTGTAGCAAGTAATAATTTAGAGTTGAAATTCACCACTGATTGGTATATTGTGGCAAGTAACTTTTAAGTCCTGGCTAGTATAGCGTGTCAAATGTTAAGCCCTGAATAGTGATGTCCCGAACGGTTCGCACGGACAGCGAACATATGAGCTGTTCGGTCAACCCCCTATTCGTCATCATTGAGTAAACTTTGACCCTGTACCTCACAGTCAGCAGACACATTCCAGCCAATCAGCAGCAGACCCTCCCACCTCCTGGACAGCTCACTAAGAATGCAGCTTCAAAATGAATGTAAAATAGATGCTGTCCAGGAGGTAGGAGGGTCTGGGAGGGAGGGTCTGCTGCTGATTGGCTGGAATGTGTCTGCTGACTGAGGTACAGGGTCAAAGTTTACTCAATGATGACATAGGGGGCAGACCGAACAGCGCATATGTTCGCCATCCGTGGCGAGCCGTTTGGGACATCACTAGCCCTGAATTATCCAAGTATTCTGATGTATAACAAAAGTTCTGACATAACTGCTCTTCTGAGTGTCCGTGGATTAGTGTAACAGAGAAGTTCGGGTTTTATTTATAAGAGCTATGTTAGTGCAAAGAAATGTTGCAGTGATTAAGGTAGATTGAATGCAGAATCATCTGGTAATCATGATGTTTAGAGCCACTAGTGAGCCCATTTTGGTTAATTTAGAGATTTATACCAATTTAGCGATTTATACTCCCAGATTTGGTTTAACAAAATAAATAATTAAAACATTAAATTAAAGGAACACTATAGGGTCAGGAACACAAACATGTACAGTGTCTGCATGCAGAGGGTGCAACACTGCCCCAGGAGGTATACCTAGGCTGTAATGTAAACTAGTTTATCTGGGAAAAAAAAAAAAATACAATAAGTTGTAGTTCTGGTGACTCTAGTGCTGCTTTAACCCCCTGTACAAAAAAGACTTGCGTCCAACAAGTTCAGGCTCACATCTGTCAAAAAAATCCATTGAGATCAAAGTGTCAGACGATCATTACTAAGGCATTAACTGAACTAGATGTCCTGTCAAAACAGCTTTTCCTATAAAGGAATAGTCCCATAATTTCAATTTACTGAACTATTGAGAGGATAGTCAAGGTCCAATTTAAAGGGATTAAATCACCCCCCCCCCACAAAAGAACAAAAAAACAAAACAAGATTCACATTTACCATACTCTAACTTCATTAGATTTTTGTTGCTACCACTTGAAGCAACTGTCACCAGTTAACATGTATGTCATTCTTTAAATAGAATCCCTTTAAAGGACCACTATAGTGCCAGGAAAACATACTTGTTTTCCTGGCACTATAGTGCCCTGAGGGTGCCCCCACCCGGCTCTGGAATGGGGTAAAAACTTACCTTTTTCCAGCGCTGGGCGGGGAGCTCGCCTCCTCCCCGTCGGCTGAATGCGCACGCGCGGCAAAAGCTGTGCGCGCATTCAGCCGGTCACATAGGAAAGCATTCATAATGCTTTCCTATAGACGCTGGCGTGCTCTCACTGAAAACCACAGTGAGAAGCACGCAAGCGCCTCTAGTGGCTGTCAATGACACAGCCACTAGAGGAAATAGGGGAAGGCTTAACCCATTCATAAACATAGCAGTTTCGCTGAAACTGCTATGTTTATGAAAAAATGGGTTAACCCTAGCTGGACCTGGCACCCAGACCACTTCATTAAGCTGAAGTGGTCTGTGTGCCTAGAGTGGTCCTTTAAATAAGAAATACAAAGTTGTATTCCTTACACTATAGTTCTCTCTGCTTCCCACCCCCACCAGCATTTTTTTTTTTTTAAATCACTTTATGGGTCCTCCCCATAGGAAAGCGTTACTCCCCAATTTAACCTCCACACTACCACCAATAGTTCAAAACTATGCACAGAGTTTAATAATGCCCTTTGCTGATGGATGCAAGAAGGTCAATCATTTGAGACACCCAACAGGCACTGTCAGCCAGTGAATAGTCTGTGGGATTGGCTTCTAGAGCTCTGCATTCCTGCTTCAAGGAGCCCAAGTAAGAGGGCACACCATAGTCAAATATTTTGCCCCATTAACCGGTAATGGAGCCAGGGTACTCCCAATATCATAACCAGTACAGCATGCTGCAGTGGTTATGATGCTTGGAGAAACCTTTTAACTTTGATGATGTACAGAAAATGTATTCAACACAAATTAAATGTAAGATGCTATTAAAAGTGCAAACCTGTTCTGCTCTTGGCTGCTACTGTTGGGCTGTGAAATAGAGGAGTTTTCAATAGCTGCATCACAGTTCTCAACATATTTACAAGCTGGATCATGAGAGGTAGACAATTTCCCTTCCTCACTGAAAAAGAAAAAACAAAATTTGTATACAGCTTCCAATTGGTGAAATATTACATCTTACAGAACAAATTTAGGACAAGCATACAAATGGAATCATGCAAGGTGCCTTAACAGTATGAATCAGGGATGAGGTATGTTATATTTTGTGTTCAACATAAAATGTTTCACAGTGCATTAACCATGAAATCTCCCATACAAAATAAAGAAACAATGAAAAGGAGTGTGCTCAGGAGTAAAGGGTAGTTTATGGAGACCTGATATAGATTACTTTGAAAGATACGTACCAATAGGATTTCAAGACTCTGAAGCCAACAGTGTGCGAAAGAAAGGAAAAGGAGGAGAAGAAGCAGGATTCAAAAACAAAGGTTTGGTTGTTCTCTAAATTACAGAATTTGATAATTAGGACAAATGTTTAGAAAACCAAGCAATGAAAAGACTTGATGAATTCATTTCGTCTGTATGGTGAAAAAAAAAAACTCAATGACTGGGGTGGCAAAAACAAAACCTCTTCTTGGAAGAAAGTAATCTGTGAAATGTGCTTTCCTCCTCCCTTAAGTTAGTGCTGCAATCAGAGTGCACTTTGCTGTTTTAATTTCCAGCAACGATGCTGCAGGAGGGAAACATAGCGAGAGGATAGATCTTTTGACCTACATTTATTTCTAACTTTTCTAGCAAAACAGAGCAATATGAACAAGTAATACAGCAATTTGATATAGGAAGTTTAAAGTTCACAAGAGAAACAAATACTCAGATCTGTGCACAGCAGGAGCAGCAATGAAAGAAGGAGCTGGATATGAGGGACCTTATTCACTCTCCAGACGGGTTTCTATTGACAAACTCCGGTAGCACAGATCATAAGAAAAAACAAAAAGTGTAATGCAATCTATTTGCCTCCTATCATTACTAAAATTAAGATTATAGGTACACTATGTTCCCAGCAACTATAGGAAAACCCTATAGAGGAAGTATATCCTGATCTACATTCTTATGACTGTTCGCAAAATAGATTCATGCTACTACTGAAACATGCCACCCATGATTATAGAATAATGGGTTTAAGATCTCAATTTCATCTGATGAAGAAACCATCAGTCCTAGAATTCAAAGGGTACTTGACACATACAACTTAATCTTAAGTGATTGCAAATCATAATTCATCTATACATATTGTGCCGAAGATTTCTCTAAAATCAGAGGTTAAAAAACAAACAGCAGGTGGGGGTGGGGGGGGTCGAGGCCGGACCGCCGGAGGCATCAGACGCGTTCTGTCTGAGCTCCTGCTTCAGGGCCGAAAATCGGCGATAACTGGGGGCCAAATCTAACTAACGACACACTCCGGCGACTAAACTGACCCTCAGCTGTTGGGGTAAGCAGAGATGCCTCCCAAAGACCCTACGGGGTGCCAACGGTGACCCGGAGGCCCAAGGCACGGGGGAGCTTGAGCCGGCTCTCCTTGGTCTCACCCCCCCCACCATGCGCCAAACCGGGCCTAAAAGAACCACCCTTACCAAGCAGTACCCCTCAAGATGGCCGATTGCAGAGGAGACTACCCATCTGACCTAATCCAGCGCTGTGCCGGCTGACCACATAGAGACCGGCAGCGGTGAGAATGATGAGAGCGGGAACAAAGCGGAGGACCAAGCAACCACTTCAACCTGCACAAGACAGTCCACTGATGAAAAGAGAGGCGGTTAAACTCAGAGGCCACAGCCAGGCTGCACAACTTTGACCCAGCTTCCTTCACTGGACCACCACCCGTCTGGTACAAGCTGAAAAGATAGCACACTGAAACCTGCCAACCACATGGAATAGGACTATACAAGCCCTTCAGCCTATTTTACCAAGCGGCATTGTTCGGACACTCTCTCGTGGGTATGTTTAATGTCACATACCCATGAGTTTTATGCTAGACTCCAGGCCCACAAGTCTCCTTATGTAGAATGCCTAACATAGCTAAATCCTATGGCATGCCAGGCTACTAGCGAGTTGAAGGCTACACACAAGCTGAGGGTAAACTAAGTATTAAAGGATATAGATATATATCTATATATCAAGATCCGTGTTCTAACAAGCAAAGTATCACTCTCCAGACAAAGCTACACACATATAATACTCAGCCAAGTTACTTAAAATCATACGGTTATAATCATATATGACACATATAGTCAACGTTCTATTCCAGAACCACAAGTGTCATTACGAGCATAGCCTCACAATACTCAAACCTCTTAATCTCGCTAAGCTTGTATTTGCATTGTCAATCTGCACCGACACCATCACGGATTAGTACTAGCCTGTTTGGGTCAAGAGTAATACAGATATATTCAACGATAGCTACCCATAAAATTTATAAAATGTGCAGCTATCACAAAAGTCACACGTTTAATACTGTTCTATTAAGCCTGCTAATGCTGTCGTGGCACTGCATGCATGTTACTTCTTGCACATTAAAATAAAGAATTTAAAATAAAACAAACAGCAAATCAGCAGAGTAGGCTGTACTCTGCAAGTCTGTTATAAGGGAGACCCTCCTCTGTGTGTCTCGCGCGCTTGTATCTTTGCATTTCTAACCCTAAATGGTTCCTTTAAGGTGGCTCTGTCACCCCAAACTTACCTTTCCCCTATATTCTTTTTTCCATTTTCTCCTTTTTCAGAAGAATCTATTTTTTTCCCCCCCATTTCTGATCTGTTTCTCTTTAAAAAAACACATGTAAGGACTACTTTGTCAAGCATAGGAAAAATGCATAGCACATTAGTAACTATTTTGTCTTGTGTATTCCAGATAACTAGATCAGAAATGAATAGGATAATAAATTCTGGAAGAGGAGATGAAGTAGGAGAAAGGAAAGTTTGAGGTGAGAGCCACTTTAATGGAAAACCACTTAACTGTATAAAGTAAGTTTGTAGTTGTCGAACCATCTGGCTTGACTCATCTGTCATGACAGGTTCACTTTAAAAGCAGTCAGCTCCAATAGGAATGGTTAACAGGAAAAAACAAACTAAAAGTAGCTCAGGTGCTGGAAGCCAAGAAGGAAGGTGTCAAAAATAAACCCATGATACTCAAAAGACAAAAGAATAAAAGCATGGTACAAAGCTCTAAAGCACATTTAGAAATGTGTAGTCAAGGAAAGGAAAATCCAAGTTCTGGTCATCGTGACCTTTTATCTTAACCATGGTTGGCTGAGTTAAAAGCACAGCTTCAAAGCCCCTGCTGCCAGGCTGTCATTTTACTCCACCCAAGGCCAATAGGAAAAGGAGTATCCTGAATGGCATGGTGAGACAGGCACTTGCCAAGCAGCAGATATGGAGAATAACTCCCATCAACCTCAACCAGTGGCTGGCTAAGACCAATAGACACATTTACCAAATGCTTTAGAATTATCATGCATCCTTCGTGCTTCCCTATAGTATTTGACTGGACAATTCCTAGCACCAACAAGAAAGTGCTCAGCAAGAAGGATAGGGGTCTTCATTAACCTCAGAGACGAACAAAAGGTAGGATATTCGAGTTTAAAATACCCTAGCCAAAAAGAGAGTATTTCATAAAGAGAAAACGTTTACGATAAACTCCTATCTTTTGAACTGTACTTTCAAGATGCAAGACGAAGTAGCTTGACAAAAAGGTGGAGCTACCACAGTTAAAACTAGTGGCGCTGAGGGGGTGGGGGGAAAGGCTTTGTCTATTGAAGCTCCTGCGGTATTGCATGATCCTCCACAGACAAAAAGATTTGGAAAACGGCTGTGGCTGAAGACACACAGGGAAAGACCATAAAATATATAAAATAGTATTAACCCACAAACCATTTTTATTTTCTAGAAATGATAACACCCCCCCACCCCCCTTCATTATCTTCATAATTTATCTAAACCAGGGATCAGAAGCCAATAGCCTGCACAATACAAGCAGGTCACAGTATTCATGCAAATAATGGGCATCTCGTCGAGAGTTTGTTGCTGCTGCCACCACCAGCAAGGGAAGAGGAGCTGCAGTAAGCGTTCTATACACCGCTTCAGACAGCTTGCACTGTGTGATGCATGACAACACGGGAGCTGTGTGTAGAACTAACACTTTGCTTCTTGAGAACTATCCTCTTCATGGCTTACTTGTGCCACCAGAGGCCAGTCAGTAAGACTAAGTTTAATTTAAGAACTGCACTGCTAATGAAGAGGGACAAAGGAAGTGAGAATATAGTGAAGAGTGGCACTGGGAGAGAACATTGAGTGGATACTGCTAATGAAGAGGGACAATGGAAGTGAGAACATAGAGAAGAAGCATAATTACATGACATGTCACCCAGCCCTCATGAGTAAGAAGGCTACTGATGCCGGATCTAAGTAATTCCTTTATTCTTACCAATATTCTGCTATGAAGCAATCCCTCCCCATCACTGAATACAAGGTTTTTTGTTTTTTTTTTACTAAAGAGAGAATTCAAAGTGATTTCAAAGCCAGTTTCAAATTTAAGGCCAGTGTAGCTCAACTAAAAGAAAGTTATCATGGCTTCAAAATTCCTACAAATTTTACATCCCTAGCAAGGTTTAGGTAAGTAACATTTTTGATTCTTTGTTGGGGGGACAGAATGATAGTTTGGGATTATTAAAGAGCCATAAATAGGAAGAGCAAATCTAAGAATTCTGCCATTTCCAGTTGTGCGGCAACCAATTCTCATCAGCCATTGCTGCCAAAGACCAACACTACCTTCATTTTACATTCTGTTGCAATTTTTGGAAAGCTGCAATGCTAGTAATGCTTTCATGGTCCTATGAGCAAGGTATTTTACTATTTTTATTTACCAATTTTTGTAACATCTAATGTATGAGGAAACTTGCATTTTTCCTTTACATTTGTCTTCAAAGCAAGTTATACACAGAATTGCTGTTAAGGGTTTATATTCTAGCTATCCATCCCTTGCTTCAAATAAGTGTTACACTAACATTGTTTCAATCAGAAAGTGACCCATTCATCATCACTTCTAATGTTTAATATATTGTGCTGGGGGGGAGTGGGTGGTGAGGGGAGAAATGCTTTGTTCCCAACACTACCCCAGTTATGGTTATTAATATTACTGAATTTAAGGAACACTATAATGTCAGGAATACAAAAAGTTATGACCAGCCCCCCCTCTCTGCAGTAAGAATGATTTCCGCCATGGAGGTGGAGTCAGAAAAGGCTTGCTGCGGCAAAACCAATCGTTATCACACTGAAGCCAACGCTGGAGTCTATTGCTCATGTGCAGCATCTCCTCAGAAAGATGCACTGAATCAATTTATCTCTATGGGGACTGTTTCATGTCTCCATGCAGAACGTGGAGGCGCTGAAAGCACCTCTAGTAACCATCTGGGTGACTGCCACTAGAGGTGTTACTAGTCAGCAATGTGAACACATGTCCCTGCAGTGTTAGCACTGTAAACCCCAAAACCACTACATTAAGCTATAGTTATACTGGTGCCCATGGAGTCCCTTTAAAGAGAAATTGTCACATGTCTAGAAAGTACACCACTATATATAAAAAAAAAAAATAAAAAAAAAAAAAACATCTTTAACCTGGTTAGCCTTTTTTCCTTTTGTTAAAATGCTCAGTTTTTCAAATGTAGATTACAGATAAAGCAAATTATCGTAATCCAGTTCAGACCACGAAAACATTGCAAAGATATTAATTTCTCCTCACCTCTGTATGCTTTCTCTATACAGTCTGCCAGATAGAGCTTAAAACAATGAGTGGTAGGGAACTAAGATGGAGATGTCCACTTGCAGGATAAAGATCACATTTAATTTTCACTTCTGACAAAATCATATTTGTTAAATATATAGATAAGTAAACCTATTCCTACAAATCCTGAGAAGTGACAGTTTCCCTTTGTTTGATTGTTACTAGTATATCACAATTCTGTGAAGTTGTATTTTCCCCACATTAGCCATAACGTGAAAAGGCATGATTTCTTGCTTTATTAAAACGCTTCCACAGCAGTGTTTAATTTCTTACAGGAATAGTCACTCAAGTGAGAATGCAAAGTGACACTTCACTACCGAGCACTGATTGAAACAATGTTAGTATAACATTTATTTGAAGCAAGGGATGGATAGCTAGAATATAAACCTATAAGAGCTATTCTGTGTATATAAAACTTACTTTGAAGACAAATTTAAAAATAAAATTTTCACCTCTTCATACAAATATCTGGGAAATGAACAGTATCCAGGGTCTGAACTGTTCATATTAAAGGAAAAATGCAAGTTCTCATACATTAGATGTTACAAAAATTGGTAAATAAAAACTGTAAAATACCTTGCTTATAGGACCATGAAAGCATTACTAGCATTGCATTGCAGCTTACCAAAAATTGCAACAGAATGTAAAACGAAGGTCCACATACTATTCATTTCTAGAATCAAGTTATTTAACACTGCTTTAGCAATCTTCAACCTGTGCACTGCTAACGTATTGCCATCAGTAAAACGGTAAGAGTCCAGTCCACTTTCAATGCTCACTTTAGTAAATAACCCGGTTATTGTATTTCAAAATGTTCAACCGTGTCAACTCTCCCAAATCAATAGTGAACATCAGGATGGAGAGAAATTTGGAAGCTGAAACTAGCAAAAAATAAAATAACACGAATGGAAAAAGAACCAGGATTATGAATCCATTGGTTTCATTTGAAAGGCAACATTTGTGTGCAGCCTACTGTAGGATTTGGATACCCAGCTTTGTTTATTAAACACATACCTTTTAAAAACTGCAGTCTCTGTTTTTGCATCTACAGTAAGGCTCAATGTTTCCTTCATACTGCCATTCATTACAGTCTCCGTCATTTGATCTGAATTTTCTACTTCCTCTTCTCCATCCGAGCTGGCATCCATTGTAACTTGCAAAACAAATTAAACAATCTCAATATTCCAATATATAAATATGTCCATTCACAATATAAAAACTGCAAAGCAGACTACAAAAAAAAAATCCTCCTTTAGTCCATAACATTTTTTCAGAACACAAAAATTACTTGAGAGAGCATTTACTTTCGGTTTGTGCAGAGGTGTTAACACTTAAAGGATCCATAGGTTCCGTTCCAGTCTCCATTTCAACAGGGGAGTTACTTCTTCCAGAGTCTTTTTGACTTTGTGGAGAGAAATAGTTGCAAAGGAGATTATTCAGATTTTTAAAAGTATAAGACATATACAAATAGTTATTCTATAATAAAAGTCAGTATATGGTTGCATCATCGTTACAAGAATAGCAGTTGTAATGGCATGGCCAAAAGTGTTTGTACAGATTACGCTTCTTGGTAACTAGATCATAAGAAAATCACTAAACGCAGCTAATATGAAATGGACAAGGTATGGGATCAGTGAAAATGACTGAAGCCAGTAAAGCCTGCATATGTACGCTCCCTTATTGGAGATTCAAACAAGCTGGTAATCAAAGTGAAACAATTACTGAACATAAAGAAGCACCCTCAAGACTATATTGTGTAACTCTGGTACCAGATCAGTTACTTTAACTTGACAAGTCATCTGGACTCACTGTAAAGGCTGAATACTAGAAAAGGGACAAAAAAAACTTTGCGACTGGTACACACTTTTGGTGAGTTTTTTTAAAAAAAATTATACTAATACGTTTTCAGTTATTACCCACCTGATAGATGTAAATTCTGAAAAAGACGCCCATCCAGTTTCTTTTGTAGACAGGGGCTCCTCTGTGCTCCATACATCAGATCCCACAGAATCTAGATTTGCCACGTGTGCGGTGTCCATTGGTGTATCAAAAGTAGCTGGCCAGTTGCTTGCTAGAAAATACATGACAAAACCTCAGATGAGATTTTTCTGAAAGTGTGTGCAATTTATATATCAAAATACATATTCTAGTAACTTCACCTACATACTATATAATCTACAGGGAAAGAAAAATCACATTCAGCAGCAGGTTTATTCTAAATCTGTTCAGATGCACAACATCCCCTCACCATCCAGCAAGGAGCACTAAATCATTTCCATGCAGCCCTAGTCTACATGAAGAAAAAAAAAAAACCCCAAAAGAATGGTTTACTTTCCAATAAGATCTTATATATAGCACAGTGTGTTTCAAGTTCAATAAACAGACCAGAAATAAAAACGTAATCTCACAAGAGGCTCAAATAGCCAATTAACAGACCACTGCAGAGGCAGATCTATACACCAAAACCACTTTGCCATCTAAATTAGAGGATAAATGTAGTTTGCAGAATAAAAATGTTGTCTATTAACCTCCTTTGTACTTTATTTTAGTGGCTTCTTGCAGAGAAGTGTGTTTTTTACAGGGTGGTAATCATAACTAATCTTAAAGAGATTGTAAAGTTGAAAATTTGAACTCACATTTCTGCTTCCAAACCGTAAAGGAAGAGTAAATGGGTGATTTGGTCTCAGAAAGGAAGGAGAGAATTGACTACCATTTCACTGAGTATTACATTAGCAGTCCAGAGACTATTAAAGATTGCTACAGCTGTGTTAAATACCTTTATTTTAGAAACATACCATTTAACTATATTGACAGAGTGAGGACATTTTCACAATATGTTGCCATTTCCAGTATGCTGTACTGCTTCTAATACCTTTATGTTCTTTACAAATATCTAGAAGCAAGGTATTTGACTATTTATCCATGTTTGGCATATCTATTGTGATTGAGAAAAACAATGCATTTCTTATTTTATGCCAACACTTAAAAGGAAACTACAGGCATCAAAACAAGTGTAGGTTAATAAAGCAGCTTTGGTGTGTCAGTGTCCTTGAGCAATTCTCTGCCATTTAGTAGTTAAATCACTTTGTTTAGACAGCTCTACTCACCTTCCTGTATGTGATTTACACAGCCTTTCTAAAGTGATTTAACTTCTAAACGGCAGAGAATTCAACAGCAAGACTGCAAGTGAATGATCTACACACCAAAACTTCATTAGCTAAAGTTGTTTTGGTGCCTATTGCGTGAAATATTGCAAGATAAGGGACAATGTATACGAGATAGATATCTCTATATGTGTGAAATTAACCGCTTTAAAAGGACTAAAATAAAAATTGTGTAAATGTACATAATGTTCATTTTTACATTTGTCTGAAGGGATGCATTGCTAGCATACAGGGGGAAAAAAAAAATCATAACAGCAATTTTGTTTATATATTTCCTTAAATACAGGTTATTTTACAAGGTTTAAACTAAGGTTTTTGGGTGCTTAGAGTGTCCCTTTAAAGAGCACAATTGTGGGTCCCATGAGGGAGTGTAAAAAATAAAAAATAAAAGTCAGATGTGATAAGCATCCTTCAAATGGAGAAAGCGGTTAAGGGATGTGGGAATTTGTAGAGTGCATGCACATTATTTAACTTTTGGAGGTAAAGATTCCTTATTTGCATTCATTGAGGGATGAGATTATAACTACAGGGATTTCTGCAAGGTGGAGCCGAGCAGTGGGGTAGGTGGGTAGGGGGAGCCGTGATGTAGGTGGGTAGGGGGAGCCGTGAGGTAGGTGGGTAGGGGGCGTTAGAATGGGGGGGGGTGTTAGAATGGTGGGAAGTGGGCTGTAAAAAGGTAAATACCTTTTGGTTTCCTCTTGGTCCGGTGGCAGCTCTCCAGAAACGTGTGTGGGGCGGGGCTTATTTGCGGGAGGCGGAGATTCTGTTAGGAGGCGGGGCATGCGGCCTTAATTATTTTAGAGTGTGCAGGGAGACAGGTTTCCCTGCGGCTGCCACACCAGCTTCCAGCTCCTCCCTCCCCTCGGACTGACAGGCTGGCAAAGTCAGAGGGGAGGATTAATCATAATGATCATTAGGGCTGTCAGCCCAGCCCCAGCTTGCTGTGTCCGGCCCAGCCACCCACTCTCTCAAACAATGGATTTAGTCGCCGAAATCCCTACCGCCCACTTGGAATCCTGAAACGCCCACTAGTGGGCGGTAGGGACCAGGTTGACGACCCATGATCTAAGCAAAGAACAAAAAAGACACTCTTTGAATCCTGTGGTTTTACATATCAGGACATAACATCTGTTCCTGATCAGGTCTTAAAATTAAGTAACTACAAATCTCAGATGAACAACAACCCATGACATTACACAGTCATCATTTAACAAAGTCAAAATGGAGAAGCCATGTATAATATACAAAGTACAACCTTACTGCTTCCATAGGAATTAAGAGGCTAAATAGACAGATGTGGCTAAACAAATAACCTTTATTAATTCATCTGCAAGTGTGACCACCGTTCTAAAAGCCAAAGGTTTAGCCATTTGTTCTGGAGCATTCAGGTGTGTGTTAACCCAATGCCAAGGAAGAAAGACATCAGCAATGATATTGTTGCTGCCCATCAAACTGGGGAGGGTTATAAGGCCATTTCCAAAAAATGTAAAGCCCATCATTCTAAAATGAGAAAGATTATTCAAAAGTGGGAAACATTCAAGACCGTGGTAAATCTTTGCAGGAGTGGACATCCCAGTAAATTCACCCCACGGGCAGATCGTATTTACAAATGTCTATCAGTACATCAGAGATTGTGCAGAATTTTAGGACTTGCTAAGGAACATATGATTATGTCCTGATCTGTAAAGTCATAGAATCCAACTCTATAAGTATTTATTTCTTACCTATACATTTTCACACCTATAGTATTCGCTTCTTAACTTACCTTCATTTGCATCAACTTCCATTTTGTCTTCCTGGTTTACTGTGCTTGATTCAAACAATCCCTGTTTAACGGAATCCTCCTCCTCAGAATCTGTGCTCTCCTCGCTGTCTGTGCTTCCTGAGCTATTTTAACAGTTACATATGTTAAAGGTGTATTTTCAGATAATACAAATAGGCACTAAAATAATGAGACAAAATCTATTTAAAGGAACACTATAGTCCCCTAAATTACTTTAGCTAAATAAAGCAGTTTTAGTGTGTAGATCATTCCCCTGCAATTTCACTGCTCAATGCACTGTCATTTAGGAGTTAAATCACTTTGTTTCTGTTTATGCAGCCCTAGCCACACCTCACCTGGCTATGATTGACAGAGCCTGCATGAAAAAAAAAACTGGTTTCACTTTCAAACAGATGTAATTTACCTTAAATAATTGTATCTCAATCTCTAAATTTAACTTTAATTACATACAGGAGGCTCTTGCAGGGTGTAGCAAGCTATTAACATAGCAGGGGATAAGAAAATCTTAATTAAATAGAACTTGCAATAAAGAAAGCTTAAATAGGGCTCTCTTTACAGGAAGTGTTTATGGAAGGCTGTGCAAGTCACATGCAGGGAGGTGTGACTAGGGTTCATAAACAAAGGGATATAACTCCTAAGTGGCAGAGGATTGAGCAGTGAGGCTGCAGGGGCATGTTCTATACACCAAAAAGTTGTTCAGGTGACTATAGTGACCCTTTAATTTAGCTGAGGGATGAAACTGCACATACTTCCAAAGCGGTCATTTTATCCTCGGTATGAAATCATTACCCCATTCTGTATTTTCTGCATTTAATGGTTTCTATTTGGAAACTATAGCGTACCCTACCTAGGCTCCCCATGTACAAACAGACATAAATCTCACTACACACTTATCCCAATCAAATCCCTCCACACATCCCCCACCCTTCAAGACAACTATGCAGCTTTTCGCTTTAGAAAAACACAAACTAAACCTAACCCAAAACTTCACCACTGCTGCAGATTCAAACCGAGCATTTGCCGTAGCAGGGAAGTTAGGTGCTGCTGTTTAGCCTTACTTGCCTGCTGCTGCAATAGTGCCAAGTGATACTGCAGCAGCCAGCAAGCTGGGTTGAGCAGCAGTTGGTCAAACAATAGTCAAGTCTGACCCAATATGGCTGCTGAAACCAGATAATGATAGATGGATATTTTGAAAGTTTTATTAAAGGTGATAAATATTAGAAGTGAAAATTTGATGACCGTTGTCTTTTCAGCAGTGCAAGCTTCCCATTTCAAAAGCAAATTGCATGAATGAGATTACGGGAAAAAAGCAAAGACATAGGTTTATACCTAGACCTTCTTTGAGTCTCTTGAGTGAAGGCAAGATTCTTCTCTTCCCAGATGTCTTCTTCATCAGACCCTCCATCATCAAACTGCTGTATTCTCTCCTTGCAGCATGCTTCAAACAAAGCTATGTTAGCCTAAAAAGTCACAAAAATATTGTATTTTAATCAAGGTTTGCACAACGTATGGATGCACAAACTTAAGAGTAAATTGTAAAATCCAATAATTTGTAGCTTGTCACAATATACACTTTTTATGCATCTCTCTTTAACGAGACAGCACATTAAAGGGGAATAAGAAAAGTGAATACTCACACTTTCATTGGCATTGAGAGAGAAGCTAATGTCTGAGACACGGTCAAATGCGACGCTGAAATGATGAGAGAAAACGGCATGCAATAAAAAGAATGAACACTACAGGCCAACAATGCAGCACATATCTACATCATCAGTTGGCGGACAGTCCATTGGCTAGAAGTGTCAAAAACAAACTGTGGCACCGTGAGACAATTTAAAAAGAAAAACAAAGGGAGAATTTCAGAAAATCGTAAAAGTAGCATGCACATCACATAAATCAGTAAAAGAGATTTACAAATTAGTGCCACAACAATTTGTGTCTCAAGATATTTCAAACCAAGTGTTCAGTGAAGAGTAGAACCAGCTAAGAAGATAAGACGGGGAGGCTTTACAATGCCAACACGTCTCCTTACACGGCCATAAAATATTTAACAAAGACGAGTGCATTCAGTAAAGTTAATGGACATATGTATGTACAGGTCAGCGTGATTATTGTTTCTCTTTTTTTTTTTTTAAAAACACAGCAGGTGCCGTCATATTGGTAATAAACTTAAACAGTTTTGGCTGATTCAGTCAATAAATTTAGAAGTAGGAAGTTTGGTAGCTTTCTAGCACACATGGACATTCAGGGATTTAATGATTATTAAGTGAATTGACATTTGCAAGTGTCACCAATTTAAAAAAAGGGGGGAGAAATGGTGATTTGTTCATAGTTTTATATGATTATAAGGTATACCATACTTCAAACTATATAGCTACTAAGTTGACTGGTTTTAATAGTTAATTCATTTGGAAAAAAAGATACAAAACGTATAATGAGGTTTACAAAAAAATTTGGCAAATCAAACAATTATCTCGTACAGTATGGAGAACAGAATTTATGGGACAAAAATGAATTTACCTCCAGACAACGTATAATGTTCTGCAATTTGATACACACATTATTCGTTTCTAGATTTTGGAAATTAGAATCAAGTGAGCTCATTACTATTTTACCAATAGTTATAGATTGACATTGATCAAAGCAAAAAAAATAAAAAAAAAAAAAATCAGTGGAGCAGCAAAGTGTTTATAGGATTTAGTGACCCAAAAGCAGACACCAATATCAGAGGTGAAAAACCACAAAAGAGTCATACTCACTTCCCAATGTCATCCTGGTCAGCAAACTTCTCATCGTTGAAGCCAAACTGGTCAATAAAATTGGACGTCATTTGTTGCATCTGATAATCAGAAAAGGCCTGGCAACCCCAGGACCAACGACAGTGGTATAATATTTATTCTAAACTTTGCCTTAGAGGCCAACCTAATCATAAGAATACCATCAGAAATACTAGCATTTACTGAGCAGAATTTTTGGGGCATCTTAGGCAACCAAGTGTGTATTATTTACATCTAAAGCAAATATACAAAAGCAAATGTATTGAAATGGTCTTTCATCAAAAGCAAACGGAAGGTTTGCCATTAATTCAAGAGGTACAATTTGAAAATGATCATGGAATAAAAATAGAACAGCTTCTAATTTAAATCTGTTCTCATCTCTTGCTTTACACATAATGAAGCATACCAGTCACTAACTAAACCAGCAGCTGCAGGCGATTGTAAAATGGTCATGGGAGTGATAAAGCACCCCAAATGGAGCAAGGGTAGTGAGCAGAAGAATGCAATTTCTATAAAGCAGAAAACAGTGGCCTTATGAAGACAAGATACCAGGATAAAACAGTTCAGGCAAGAAAAACCAATTTGAGCAATCTGGTTTCTTGCTCCCTTTAATATTTGTATATAATTTTATGATGGGGAGAATAAAACCAACTACCATTTGGTCCACAGATAGCCCTCTTATTTATGTCCGTAATAAATTAATGAAAACTCCCCCTGCTCTTTTTATGAAAAATTGCTTATTTTTTGTAAATGTAATATAAAAGATTTTATGTTGGAGATTTCCCCCTCAGAAAAGCATTGCATTTTGAAGAAAAATTAATGGGTGATCATTTGCATTATGCCAGATTCCATAAAAAGGCAACGTTGCTATACAGAAAGACCCACAAGTCATTTGATTGAGTATTTTTAAGCAACTCAAGTACAGTTTAAGAAAACAGATCTTAAAGGGTCACTCTAAGCACCATAACCACTACAGCACGGCTGTTATTCATTTAACTACATGTTGCTAGCCACGTCTTTAAAAAAGTTATTCACCACTGTAAGCTTAGATGGACCATGACATTCACCAGGGGTAAATGTATACTCTTCAGGGTTACATTTTTACTTACAAATCGCTAGTGGAAATTTTGAGCCCTGCACTACAATAAAAGTCTCTAAGAATTTCCAAAGGCTGAAACAAGCATTTTATATTCATCATTTGCTAGGCAACTGTCCAAATTTATATTTATTGTACCAGCCATGTTGTCTCCATTGCAGAGCAGATCCCATTTAACGCTATGAAAATCTAATGCAGAATTTACTGGTCTACATTACAGCTGATGAATAGGTCATTGAAAAGCTTTTACAATAGAAGTGTGAGTCACCAAACTAATAAATGTTTAGAACCACTGGTGCCATGGCTATGTGGCAATGACACTACAGGAGCCATCAGTTTGTTTGGGGATGAGGGGAGAACCCCAGCCCATATTTGCCAAGGTTGGATGGAACCAACAATAGTAATGTTGTATCAGAAATTCTACGTTATCAGTGGGCTGGGACCTATTTTTGTCAAATGGCTCACCAAATATATGAGGGACAGTGCCAACAGCCTCTTTGCTCCATAGTCATCCACTGATCTGCACTGGCTAATGTGCCTATCGTGACCCTTCAAATTATGTATTTTGGAATATTTTCAACTTGGACATTAATAAACATATGGCAAGAATAAAAATTGCCTATTTGTTATATTTTCAAAGAGATCTGAAAGTGTCCATACCTTGACAGAACTTAATATGAGAAATTATATTGAAGTTTTGCAAAGCATCCATTCTGCTCTGATGAGTGAAAAGGAACCCTCCCCATCAATGTGATTTCATGTATCTTAAAGCAGCAGTAACCTGAAAAAAAACTGTACATTAATGACAACAGCTTCTTTTAAAAAAAAGCCTGTCTATGTTGTGTCATATGGGTTCAGTATTTTAAGATATTTCATATAAATTTACACTGTTACAGGTCTTTTATGCAGAGATTGTCCATGATGCATTTGGCTTTGCCAGATTGCTTGCTATGTAACTATAGCAAATTTCAGCATCTTGTTTTGTTACCAGAAACCAGGTAAGTGCAGAAAATGCCCACATTGCAACTAAAGTCACAATAAATAATGATTAACTTCTGAACCCCAATATGGACACAAGTTTAAATAAACTTTGAAAAGTTATTTTTGCTTTTCAGAAGACAGCTGCTTTAAGGTCAATGGAAACAAACATTGAATGATAGTTTGCTTATACTCAACTCCAAGGGAGAAATAAAAACCCAACCACAAAATTAAAAACAAAAAACCCTCAACAGAAACACTTAAAAGCATTTTAGATTATATTAAAGATGTCCCAAACTTCTATTGTATATACTATGAAAGCAGCCAGGTCCTATAACTTATGAGTAGAATTGTACAATAGAGTAAAGACAAAACCATTTAGAAGATAACAGAAGACTGAATTACATTGGCAGTTTTTACAATGGGAAAAATGTGTTGTCTGATGTTCTGACACACACACAGGATTGATGACTAACCTGCTGAATTGAAGAATCCTGTGAAAAGCCTGGATCTTTAAACTCTATTTCATCGTCACTAGATGAGTGGATATGCCGTGTTGTAACCTGAAAGAGAAAGGAAAAAAAATAGACATTAAAAAAAAAAAACCACAAAACAAAAACTTAAAAATGTTAAGTGTAGATGGCAGGAGGAAGACAACGCACATATAGATACACAGTATATCAAATAACCTTACTAGTGCCATGTTCATATTTTTAATGGCTTGAAAGCATAATAAAGAAAACAAAACCATTTCTCTCACACGTTTGCAACAGGTGCTGATCAGCCCCTTCCTAGATCTTATTAAACTAGTGGATGGAATATTCCTGCCAAGAGGTTTCTCCTTTTGCTTTTAAAGGGTACCCGACATGACCATACAACTTAATCTTAAAGTGATTGAGAATCAAATTGCATCGC
Organism: Pelobates cultripes; assembly: GCA_933207985.1. Taxonomy (NCBI): domain Eukaryota; kingdom Metazoa; phylum Chordata; class Amphibia; order Anura; family Pelobatidae; genus Pelobates; species Pelobates cultripes. Next base: position 118,984,368 of record OW240923.1, on the reverse strand, counting down.
CAGCAAAGGTCTATATTACTCTAATAGAGGTTTTTAAAAAAGCCCTTTCCGGTCAGTTAAGTCTATGCCAATATGTTTGTTGCAGGGTACTTTTAACCTGTTATAGGAAGCAGGACTGTGCTCACCAATCAGTAGTATGCAGGAGAGGTGTGTCTTACAGTAAGTTTAACACCCACTGAAACTATGATTGATGCTTTCAGCAAGATACAGCGGTAATAGAATACAAATGAAATGGAGGGAGGGTCTGCTGCGGATTGGTTGGAATGTGTATGCTGACTGAGGTACAGAGTCGGCGAACGGTTCGGCACATCACTAGTCATGACATGTTCACTTTAACACAATAAAACATCCTGTGCATGGCATCACTCGTCATAACTACTCTATACAAGGGAGATCTAATTAATGTGCTATATACCATCACAAGCTACAGTATTCAATATGCTTCAAGAAGCACTTCAATTTCATGGGTAAATCCTACAAATGTGTAATAAAGTATTAACTCTGACAGCGATCATACGCCTGGCTAGCTTTAACAGCAAGTGTAAAATCTGCCTATAGTGGAAAATATGACCGCTCCTATTAATATAACCAACCTTCTACATTAAAGGACCACTATAGTGCCAGGAAAACACTCGTTTTCCTGGCACTATAGTGCCCTGAGGGTGCCCCCACCCTCAGGGTCCCCCTCCCGCCCGGCTCTGGAAGGGGGAAAGGGGTTTAAACTTACCTTTTTCCAGCGCTGGGTGGAGAGCTCTCCTCCTCTGATCCTCCTCCTGGGCTGAATGCGCACGCGCGGCAAGAGCTGCGCGCGCATTCAGCCGGTCGCATAGGAAAGCATTCATAATGCTTTCCTATGGACGCTGGCGTGCTCTCACTGTGAAAATCATAGCCACTAGAGGATTAGGGGGAAGGCTTAACCCATTCATAAACATAGCAGTTTCTCTGAAACTGCTATGTTTATAAAAAAAATGGGTTAACCCTAGAAGGACCTGGCACCCAGACCACTTCATTAAGCTGAAGTGGTCTGGGTGCCTAGAGTGGTCCTTTAAGGAAGTGAAGAATGGCAAACACACAAACCCAAAGCAATGACTAAATAGAAAATTAAGGAGTTGACAGTAAACAAGAAATCAAAGTGAATGTAGGTTGAAACCATAGGGTGTTAAATGTATACAGTAGCCATCAGTAATGCAACCAGATACTAAAATATTAATATTTTTTCCCAAAAAAAAAAAAAAGGTTTGGGATCTTTCATAAAATAACACTGTCTGCACAGTACTAAACTTGGCACACCCGTGCCATTTTACTTAGATGGCTCAAGCAGCTAAATGATCTTTTCCATTGCATGAGCAATCGCTGTGATCTTCCTGCCCAGGCTTTATTTTAAGTTTTAAAAAAAAAAATAGAATTTTAATTTTAAAACACTGCCTTGGCTCCTGTGTGAAAAAGCACAATCCAACAGGGAGAAAAAAAAAAAAAAATTAAAAAAAATTCTATTCTGGTTTAATCTGAATTATTACTCCAATATCTACATGTTAGAACAATGCTAGACAATTGCTCCAATAATTTAGATGCAAAAATTAGGATCTAAGCAAATATTTTGGATATCAACCTATACAACTCAATTAGTCACGAACCCTCACCACCTAAGTATGTATATTTGTCATTCTAACATTGAGAATTACATTAAAGTACACTTTGAAGGCAGCTGGTTTTATAGTGGCAAAGGGATTTGTTCACATGATGCATGTACCTTTAAGGGAATGCCATTGACTAGAAACCATGATAGAATTTTAACAACCTGTTACATGTCATTCTACAGTTATTGAAAGTAAACCACATTTTAACACAGAGGCCAATTAAATCCTAGAGAATAAATGCAAACAGACAAATGTAGAACAAACACCCATTTTAAATTTTTCATAGTGCCCAAAGATTTTGAATTGCTGTCTCACAGGATGTAAAGAGGGAAAACGTGTGAGTCTGCAGATTCCAGTAAGAAAAGTGGGCCAAATACACAAATATTGAACATCAGCCTGCAACCCATTCTGTGCGACCAATGGTTCACTACAGTGTGAATTGTTATGAATCAAATATGAACCTACAGAGAATTTCACACTGTAGGTTAAAAAAAAAGCCAAGCTGAAAATGGACGACTGAGAATTTACACAATTCGGCCTAAAATTTTGAATTCAGGGCAGGTCATATTATGGGAGCCAAGTTAAGTTCCATGCAGGCAGAGACAGGTACATAGAGGCTAGCTAAGCTGTCAAACTCTGCGCAAACCGATAATGGTTAGCATTGGAAATCTGCAAGTGTGCGCTCATGGCTCCAATTTCCTGGGAAAGAGAGAAGTACTTTCTAAGCCTACAGACCGTGCTGGACTGCAGCTTCTGCAAGCTGTTTTTACATACATGTTGGAGCCCTAGAGGCACCGTAACCACTACAGCATGCTTTATAGGTTAAGATTAGACATGTGTGGACACTTTCTTACTTTTCATTATTTTCCTTAGTATTTAATAAATTAAAATTAACCCCTTAAGGACACATGACTCCCTTTTATTCCAGAAGTGGTGTCCTTAAGGGGTTAAAAAAAAAAACCCCAAAAAAACATTAGATTCCACTTCATTTTTTGCGTACATGCATAGAAGGCACTATTAATGTGCACCATACATATATAGTAAGGAAAGCCAATGCATAGGAAAGCTAGGAAGCCACTACAGACACTCCCTTACATAATTAGAATATTTTAAAACTAGCAAATTTTATTTTCTTAAATAAAGTTATAGAACTTGCCATTCTGCAATTTAGACTATTAGCATTGAATATATTTTTGTTTTAAATGAGGGTTAGCAAATAAACCAGTTAAGACAAGTAAAAACCACAAACATTGAAAAGAGAAACAGAAGATTTACAGAGAGAATAAAACGAGAAAAAAAGAAAGTTTGAGATCGCTCTAGATTGATAGATCTCTCTCAAATGCAGATATTTGTTTAGAGGCCTTCAAGATCCTTACAAATATCCATAAGCAAGGCATTTGATTATTTTGCCACATGTACAGTGAAAAAAATAGCATTTTTACTTTAAGAAAATGAACACTGTATACTGTCCAATGTTGTTCATTTGACAAAGTTTTATAAAGACTGAACTAATTACATTTGTAATCTTACATAAAATTTTGTTTTTAATGTCGGCAAAACAATTTATACCAAAACTGCTGTGCTAGGACACAGAGGATACCAGCATTCCAGGGTTTTTATCTAATATTTATTCAGTATAATCCAGTTTAAATAGTCAACATTGCAGTTCCAAGTAGGGACAATCAGGACAACATAAACCTGTCCTGCTGCAATCTTGAATATACACACAAAATTTCCACCTACCACTAGCCATTGGCTAGTGAAAAGATAGGCCTGGCAAGTAGAAACTCACCTTTGGTGAACATACTTTGCACTAAATTAACTAGTTGCATACAGGGCCGGCGCTACCTGTTAGGCGGACTAAGCAGCCAGTAGCGCCTCCCCCCTCATGCTGCAGCCGCTCAAACGCTCTGTAGAGAGCCTCAGGCGGCTGCAGCTTTGCCCTGTCTGGTGT